>BMAO01016673.1:0-20257 GCA_019973975.1 Trichonephila clavata
AAGAACTACACAGTTTTAATGTACTTTAAATCAAGAACAGTGTAAGATATATGTTCCTACAGCAGAATTGTATGAAGATATTTCAATTTGTTAAAGATAATGATAGGTGTTCTATGAGTGAGTCTTTAGCCACTGGAGCCACATCTGGCCTGTAATCCATTTCCGCCTAAACGTGTGTTAAGATATCTGAATTAAGTCCATCAATAACATCTTGATTTGCTGTTTTAGCTCATCTAAATCAACAGAAAGGGGAGGGACGATTACCTTGTCCGTTATGTACCTACATATACAGGAAGAAATCCCAAGGTGTTATGTCGGGGCGTATGGGTGCGCATTGGGTTCGTCGCATGTTGTAATCCGTGGCTTAAACAATCTATTGGTGAGGGATATATTATTCGATGTAATCTCGTACGTAGACTGACCTGTGTATTGGTGCACTATCCAATTGGAGAATGAAGCTGTAAATGTTGCGTGACAATTGTGGCAACGGATAAAAAAAGTGATCAGTTGAAAGTTTGCAAGCGGAAAGAAGAAATAGCCTAATATTTACTTTCTGCAAATTACTCATCACACCTATACCTTAGGGATTTTCGAGCGTTATACTGTAGTTATCGCCTGAGTCACTTCAGTCAAGGGTGAGATACAAATTTTAAGAGTATAGCTACCTTACGGTTCGCTGATGTGGTGTGTGTTTCTAATTATTGCAGTTTTGCAGCATCAGAAAAGTAAATACTTCTTTATCAATTATCTTTATTAAAATAATTGGAGCGCCACAACCGCAGAACTTTAGACCCTAAATGGTGGCACTGGCCTGTAGAAAATAAAATCTTATTTGAAAAAAAAACATTATTTTACTGAAAAATACCACCTGACACATTTACACCGTGATATAATATACTTATAAATGTATCAGTACTGCACAAGGCATATGATAATCATGTTATCAATACTAGGATAAAAACAAGTTTAATAATTACTAGTGACTTCCATGGGCTTGTCATATATAAAAGTAAATTCTTATCCTGATAATTTGTAAGGTTTATAATTAAAGTCGTATTGCAGGTTTAGCGTTCTAGTACATCATCATTGCCTACAATGCATTGTTATTTAAGGAAGGAAGTCTCAATAAAAATCATGATTGCAAATTGGGTCGCAAACATTGAAAGTTTGTGAAGCACTGGCATACACTTTTAAACCCATTTCTTATATAATTAATAGTGCCCACCGAAAGATATTCATACAATTTATTTACGTTAAAATGTATTTATTACCAATAAGGGTTAAACTTGGTAAGAGAAAAAATGTGCTTTCTGCCAAGGATACTTATAACAGCATTTATTTTTCTAGAATGTTGAATTCCTTTCGCATGACTTCATTTTCATCTTATCTTTACTTAAAAATTTATATACAATTCCAACGTTCCCATAAACATCAAACGAAGATTTATTATACGTTGCGATGATTAATTAATTAAACTAATTAGAAGAAAACTCCTAACTTTACAAATTCAGGTCTTTTGAATTCAGATAAGAATAAAAATAAACAGATTTAACAACTGCAAATATTTTCAGGAGAAATACTTACTTCCCAAACGCCCGAAAAGATGCTTTTTTCTTTAAATCTCATTGCTTTTGGAAAGTTTTAATACTTAAAACATACTTTTCTAGTAAACAATGTTAACTTTCGAGAAAACTAAAGTTTACACAATTCCTCTTTCTTCGGTTGCAATGTAAAGAAATGTTGCAGAACTTAAAAAGAAAAAAAGTTTCCCTCACAAATATCTCATTAATTTTAGCTTCAGATAAATTTAGTTATTTAAGCATTATTACTTTTTTTCTTAACTGATTAACTCTTTCGAATTGTTGCTTCGTTGTTATTAAATCATTAAGATTCTTCAAAATAGCTTATAGAATAAACGCATGGATATTATGCAAAAAAAAAAAGAACGGGTCTATAAGTGTTTTTCTATTTTCCGCTTTTGAGATAATTTACTCTTTGACAAATGTTTAGTTTTAAAACAACTTTATTTAATTCCGGATAAGTCTCATAGTTTTGTTCAAAACAATGCTTATTATTTTTAAATCTTTTTGAAGACAAATTAGATTAAAAAAATATAGTTTCTTAACATATTATTCCAAGACTTCTTTTAGATTTAACTCTTACAAACCCTTTTACACTACCAATAAAAAATATTTCATATTTAATTAAATTATTAATTTACTTAATGACGACGCGGAAAGTATTTAAAATAATAATAATATTTTGTTTATTTATTTAAAGATGTAGCTGGAGAGAGTGTATATCACAAACACAATTTTTAAAAAATACCTTATTGAATAACCTATTTTATTTAAAATGTGTTTAAAGAAGTGTAATTGGACAAAAAAGTGAATTGAAGCTAGCATTTGCGGCATTTTAAAATACAAGCTTTTTTCTTAGGCGTCAAACTCAAACCATGAAAAAGACACTAGTACTGGTTTCATGCTTTAGAATAATTTTTTTAATATACTTAGTATAGAAAATGACTTGGAAAATTAGGTTTACTGTGATATGGCTTCGAAAATTTAGTAAAAGTCTTACATTAATTTTAATGTCTTTAGTAAAGCTTAGTACACATGAATTGCTAGAAAAAGTTGAAGGAGAAATGACAATGTTTTTCTTAATCTATATCAAAATCTTTAATTCAAATTCAGAAAAATCCTAATGTTATCAGAGAATATTAAAAAAAATATTTAATGTATATTCTATTTGATTCGAGCAAACCATGCTAATATTACTTTTTTTCATATGAACTAAATTTTACTTATTTAGATTTAAGTTATTTTAAAGTGGGAAATTTTTATATATTAATTTTTTAATATTATATACTTGCCAATGATTATGCATTGGTATTAAGCCAATTAATAGTGAGAATGCGCCCGATTCTAACACTCTGGACTGCGTCACGTATTTTGAAATAATGATTAATTGTGAAAAAAATGTTAAAGAAACGCGATTTTGTTTTGATAAATTACTATTCAGCTGGCATTCTTATAAATATTTTTTGTCTTAATCTAATTGATGAATTATGGATTGAAAAAAATTTCGAACACTTAAAAGAATTCAAGGAGTACTAAAATAATAATTTGGATTTAGATAATGAAGCCTTAAAATATTATAAGTTTGAGATTATAAAATGTAATTTTTTACATGTAATTATCCTTGTTTGTCAGACGGGAATTGATTTTTAGAGCAATACAAATCACATATATCATTCTATTTTGAGAAATTAAGTAGTTTATATTTGTTTATATTAAAAAAATTGTAACTTTACAATATTTTTTTTTGATCTGGCAATTAATGGATTAAGGCAATATATTATCACATTTTATAGGAGCATTGTACAAATTTGTATGTTTATATAAAATTGCCTTGCTAATCCGATCACTTATTTTGTTAAATCATAAGGAACAATTAATATTAATCAAAATAAATAGAAGGAATCATTACAAAATATATAATATTTGCTATATTGTAAATTATCATAAGAGTATTCAGCCTATTGAAAAAAGAACCCTCATAAGAAACTGTTTCATTCCTAATCGTACAATTTCTATTAATTTTCCAGCACGTCTTATATCTAATTCTAAGATTTATAATGAATGATTTACTGACAATTCTTTTACCACATCTACACATTTTCTGATTTAAAATAAATATTATTAATATTTTACATTTTAAATTATGTACAATTAAAGCTCTGTTTCTTTTTTAATCAAATTTTCTTCAATATAATGCTTTGAAATAATATTAATATTTATTTAATTTTTAATGCATGAAAGAAACTGTTTACAGTACATATTTTGTTTGTCCTTCTTCGTATTTATGTGATGTTTATTACTTATCGTCTAAAAATTTGTATCTGTGTGAAATATAATTAAATAAATTATTTATTTGTATAAGTATTTATATAAAATATTTAATTTAAAATTGCTTCAAGCCAATTGAATAATTAATTAGGTTACTCGTACTAAATAATTGAGAAGTAGATTGTGCTTCCGTATTAAATTCTATATAAATTAGTTGACAAAAAGAAACACTTTCTAAATAAGAATCATATAGATTATTTCACTCTATAAGCAGAGCTGACAACTGAAATATACAGAAATGCAATTCCAACTAATACCGAATTCAAGAATCATACATCCGTCCCCCATTATTATTTTCTTTTATACTAACTTGGTATTGAATATTAATGAGGAAATGAAATATAGCTTTACTCCTTCAGAATCTAGGTAAGTTAAATGTTTGATTTTCTATAAAGGTAAGTTTATCTTTATACATTGCATTTCTAATAATTTCTTCTGACATCTCATCTAGACATCAAAGAATCTTCTCGACTTCCATATCTTCTGAACTTTAAAACATTTCCAGCAATGAAATTTAGGAAATGAACAAAGCTTTTGAGTTAGACGGAGAAAAATAAAGCAGATAATATATAAAATTTTCTTCTTTACAAGGAACGGACTGACTTCAACATATGAATGATACTGTGTTACAGAGAACAAAATTTTAGTTGCCATGACAACCATGCAATTTCTAGAAAACTAATTTAAGTATAATGAAAAAAACATTGAGGTTCATAAAAATATTATAGAACTCTGTCTAAGAAAATTATTATAAAAGTATACTTTTAGAAGGGTATGTTTCGACAATCGAGCACAATATTTCATATTATATTGCATGGATGATTTTAAAGTACCTGTTTTTGGATTGCAAAATTTTTTTCCCTCTAATTTAATTATATTTTTTCTAATAACAATAAGATATTTTATAGCATTTTAAATTCCTTTTCCTGGTTAATAAAATTAAAACTACAAAGAAATGGAAAATATCGTATACTTATGATTTATAATGTAATTGCATGAGAACTAAGAATCCTATCATATGTTGCAACATATCTGGTGGTGTTTTCTATTCAAAATACATTTATTTTTTGTAATAGTGTTCATTTAAGTCTCGTTAGATAAATATACATTTTGATTAAAAGTTAAATTGAGCGGATAATACATTGTAGAATGCTAGTTTTTCAGAATATACTGCTATATAAAATTTTATTTTTTAATTGTGTTTAAGTCAGAATCTCTCATTTAATGATGCAATATATCAGTGCAAAACCTGCGAAATAAATAATTCTTTTTACTGTTTTTTGATTAATAAATGTATACCATACTTTAGAAATTCAAATAATATAAACTCAGTTCTACAAAATCGAAAATTATTATTTCAAAAATAGTTGACTACGTTTTATATAATATTGATTGTAGAAAATGTATAATTAGAGTTGTAACTACAATGTAAGAATACTTAATGCATTATTATTCGTTACAATGGTCAAGAATAGTGATATTACTGCTCTCATAAAAATTCAGTTTTTTAAAATTGCCACTACAATTCAAAATATCTTACAGTTTTCAGATTTTACTTTTCAGAGATGTAGCTACGATATTATATTTTTAATCATTATTTACAAAATTAAAGCTAAGTTATAACTTAAAAATTAAAATGATTTGAAAATGAACTAAAATGAACTAAATCCTTTCGAATAAATTTAATACTGGAAGGCGATGTCACTGTTAAAAAAAGAAAACAAAATAAATACATTTCGTACGTTGTATTTGACATGAAATGAAATATTGTCATTTTTATTATAAGCCTGTTGTTTTTGTGATGCATTTTTCAGTTACATGTTGCAAACTTAATATTAACTGTCAAAGAATATTCATAAAATATGAAGACATTTTTATCTTATCCTAAAATATATTTGACAGGTAAAAAGGTGAACAACAGATTTCTGTGGTTTTTAGTTCACCACATATTTTCTTCCTTTATTCAAAGGTTTTTCTAGGAAGAATTATAATATTCACACGTATCAAAAAAGGGATAAAATGTATGGCACAAAGTGTACTTGTTTAAGACAAAGAAATAGTGTCTTAAAATGATAGCTTCATTTTGTCGAAACATGTTATTTTGCAAGAATTTCAAAGTTACAAGGGCCATGCTGAGTCTATTGACTTCTTATGTGAATTTTTACAGAAAACGTACTCGCTTATTTAAACATTTAAAAAAATCAAATTAAGAAAAGTGTTTTCCTTTGACAAAACTTTTTTCGAATGTCATGATGTTTTCCATACATCACGTTTCATTAAATTTCATTAAAGGAATTAACATTCCCAATTTTTTAATCATTGCTTTTGATTATTTTAAGCCATACTCAAAATAATGTAAATGTTATTTAATTATTTTTATAAAAAGATGGTGTTTTAGCGTGTTAGCAAAGCAAATGAAACACAATTATAAATGGCAGTTGGAGAAACAAGGTTTCAAATATCTTATGTGTTCAGTTTTTTTTTGTCTCAATAAATCGAACTTCCAACTGTACGAAAATCTTAATATTCGGTTAAATATCAACAAATTCAGAGAAAAGTTCTTATGACCTTACAGGAATTAGAGTCGAGGAAAATGTTTTCTTCAGCGCATTACAAATCTGCATCTAGAAAAATTATTTGAAAACAGGAAGAAAAATAAGGTGCTATAAATTTCATAAGACACTGAAAAATTATATATATATATATATATATATATATATTCCAGTTAATTCTTGCATAATTAATACACATTCCATAAGTTTGAAAAGGAATGCCTGTGTATTTGCGTCTGGTTCATATTTTTAAACTTTTTCAGCTTACTTGAGTAAATAAATATAAATGCAACTATAAATATTTTCTAAGTAATTACAATATTGTCTATGATCGAATTTTTGTTTCATCTATTCAACAAACAAACGATTAGTCATAAGATTTCTAAGTTTACTGAAAGTTATTAAAATACAGGGTGATCCCAAATTCATGGTACAAACTTAAAGCGTAGGTAAAGGACATTGTAACAATCATTTATTGTATAGAAATGTATGGGCACTAGTGGCGCGTTGAGGCACAAGCACAAAAACTTAGGGACGAAAGGAAGACAAAGCGTTTATTAAAGTGTCGTTGACAAGCATAATGCTTACATTAACTATCCATAACTGTTCAGCACATGAACTAAGAAATTCAGCTGCAGCTCACATTAATGTATCACCCACTGGCAGTCGGAGAAGATAGCCTGGTTGGTTTCAGAAATTAAACTCGCTGAAAATGAAACAGGCGTAAGCGATTTTCGCTTAACACACTAGGAACCGTCTAATGACTCACACTTACGTGATGAGCAACAGCTCTTGTACTTTACATTGGTAAGACAGCTAAAGCATTTAAGATGCTTTCTTCCTTGTTTTTTCTGCATACAGCCTTTGTCAAACAGCATCATGTCTGGCGCAGTAGAACAACGTGTTTCACGAAGTTGGCGATGTAACCGCTGAAAAATTCTGTGTTCTGGCATTCGTCGATCAGGAAACTGTGCGTGATACATCCGAAGCGCAACTCTGCCGTTACCATTTATACGGCCGTACATGCCATGCATTTTCGGTATATGTAAAGTTTCCCATTGTAAAGGGCAGCACAATTATGAATGACAGTTTCCACTACTGAGATGCATCATTTTGAAAGGCGGCTCGACAACCCCCTATCGGCAACGAAACCTAACGATAACTCAATTTATCTTTTTTTTTATTTCCCCTTTTTGTGCATCATCGCGTCACAATTGCGCCCATACATTCCTATAAAATATATGATTTTTAGAATGTCCTGTATGTACCCTTAAAGTTTGTACCATTAATTTAAGTAAACCCGTTATATCTTATATGCAGATAAAAGATTTCTTATTGGAATGATCAATTAATATTTAAACTAAATTTAATTTTATGTTAAAATCTTAAGATTTGAAAATGTTATTGCTTAAAAATATTAATGTTAATTTAATAAAAAAAATTGGCAACTTCCATATGCAAAGTTTTATTTTTCAAATATCGCGGTCTCTCTTAGGAATATCTCCAGTTTGATTTTTTCCTTGGATGAGAGAGGAAATTGTAAATTAATAACGATAAAAAATAAGTAAACAACAATATTCTTACACTAATAATTCAACTTGTGTTTAAATATGCCTTAAAGTTTCTTTTTATTTCAATTTGATGTTGCCGTGTAATTGTGAGCAAAGAAAAAGGAAATAAGAAGCATATCGAGTTAAGAAATACAGTATAAAGGAAAAAAACGGCGTACAATTAGAAGAGCAGTATTTAGAGGAAAAACATTGCGTTAATATAATAGAAAATTTATTTTAATAATTCAGTATCAAAAGGCTAATTGTGAGTTTGAGTTTTTCAGTATTTACAAACAATCAAAATTTACTTTATATTTTTATGTAAGATATTTCATTATTTACTACCTTAATGTCTTGAAGGTATAAGAATTGCGTTCTTTCAAGCATTTTCAACGTGGTTCTTAAACTTGTTTTCATATATAAGGATACACATACGAAATTCTTCATTACTTATACATGTGTATGCTAATAAAATATTTTATTTAATTTAGAAGAATAGTTAAGACATATCATTAAATTGTGTTACTTAATGTATTTATGTAATCACCCTACTAAAAATGCTATTCAAGCATTCATTAGATGAAAAATCCCAATTTATGATATTTCAGTACAATTACTTCGAATCAACACTTTGAAAGGTTAAGCCAAAAAAAAATAGTAATGATTACAGGTTAGTAATTACTTTTTTTTGTTGTTGAATACCTTCTCAAAGTTTAGTCTTTTGTCTAATTATTCTTACGAACTCCATTCAGTAGAAAACATAAAAAAATTCTTTTTCTTTCATCAAAAAACCTTTCTTCTCTTATTTTAACATACAAAAAAAGTAACATTCTTATTCAAAAGAAAACAACTATTTTAATTTGCATGAAAACAGTTTTTTTTCTTCTTTTTTGTTCTAAAATGACACTCCCCTTTTTCAAAGAAAAAATCAGGGATTTCACTTTTTCTTCTCTTTCTTTCTGTCAAGGCAAAAGTTTGTTCATGCTTCCAGACAATGTTTTTCAGTTTGTGCTTAGAGGCGGAGATACTATCAATCATTGATGCCAAGCATAATAAAGAAAAAGAATAAAAAATGAATGATACTTTCAGACTAACGTAAGTCATTTCAGAAACTTTGCGACTAACACCGAAACTTTATGCGGATCAACCGATTTAGCTTTAACAAGTGACTTCTTATTTATATTCTACAAGCATACGCTTCCTTCTTTGAGAAACGGTGCTGTTTTTTATATCTTAAGAAGATTTTACTATATAACCTAAGGAATAAATAATGCAACTCATGTGATTAAGTTTTTATAATGTATTTATGTATAAACACAATTAGAAAACTATTTTCTTTCAAAGATAAAATCATGTCTCTCAAGAAATACTCTTTATATCAGACATAGACATTTCAAACTCAAATGGTAATGTGGGTCATATGGTCTATTTTAATATAAGTTGAGGCTGTATGTTTATAAAATCTTAAAAAAATCATTTAAATACTATTTTTATAATGTATTATACATTACTGGACTCACATTAAAGCTCAATTATTGTATATAATGAAAAAGTAGTCGTTTAGTAGTGCATGTTATTATTTAAACATGAATTATATAAATATTGTTATAATTATTTTTTAAAAAATAAAATGAATTTTCATAAGAAATTCAATTTAACACTACTTTTTAGAAGAAATTAGACATCGTTTTTTTTTAAGCAAGTCAGCCAGACTTGATTAAAAATATTGAACCGATGCCATTTTCAAAATTGACGATATATGTTGATTGTGATTAATCTTAATCTTTCTGAAATTTCGTTATCTTCGATAAAAGAAAAATAACTTCCTTCATAAGTAAATGCTTCTAAACAAACTCATAATTCGCAAAACAAACACTACATTTTAGAAAACTTATCTTCCGATAAATATGTATAAAATTCTAGAATTCCAACTTCCATATATTTTGACTTCAACAACGAATCATAATGGATTTCAATTAATTTCATTTGTAAGCTTTTATCAGCAAATTTTATTATTTATAGATAGAGGTGCAGTTAAAGTGAAAAATTGCAGCACAGAGCTCTTAAAATCAGAAAGTATTGAACTATAATTAAGTTTCTAACAATTTAATTTAGAGTGGATATTCAGTAAAATTTAATTCATGACATTTAATCAATAGATAGTGACAGTTTTCGAATTGAAATATTTTCTTTTTCCATTTGTTTTCACCAAAGTAATAACGTTTAATATTATAAAATATAATTGTGTCAACATTATTTTTGACTCCAGGTTTAACATTAATTTGATTAAGATGACTTGTAATATCATTTAAGAAAGTCAGGTTTTGTATCCATTGTAAATTTTTTAAGGTATCCAACTACTCTAAAATTGTGAATATTGCCAAAAGTGACAATTTTTTTATGATTTTATTTTATTGATTATATTATTAGCTATATAAAAATACCAAGTTCATTATTTTCTGTTCACTAGAATAAAAACTACAAGTGTTTTGGAAAAAGCAGATGCCTTTATTTTAAGAAAAATGTCATACTTTAAAACGCATTTTACTCGAGATGTGTTTTTTTTAATGCTCAAACGGGGCATGTGTGTGTATGTGTGTGTGTGCGAATGCTAAGAATGTTTTAAAAATAATTAACTGAATTATATTTTATGTATGTTCTGTATAATAGTAGAAGTGTTTTAACATTCAGATTTATCAATCACTGTTTTATTACACGATTTATAGTCCCTTATGTGAATATAACCTTTATTTTTTTTAGCAATTTCATGTTATAACAACGACAAAGTGCTCTAGTTTTTATACAAGATTATAAAACATCTTATCCTGAAGGTCATTTAAAAAAATAAATAACATAGCAACACATCTGATTAAAAAAAATTTTAAAAAATTCGTAAATTTTTGCTGCAAAATAGGCCACGTTTATGTTATTTTTTTTAAAAAAATTAACCATTTTTTTGCCATTTTAGTATTAATTATTTATTTTCCTTTTTTTAAAATTTAAGCATTTTTCTCAAAATGTACTAAGCAAATCTAAAAACCACAAAAAATTCCCATATCTCCATTTAAAAAAAATGTCGCAAGTAATCGTATACCTTAATACAAGTATCATGCTATTTACATGCTTCTTTTAATCTTGCTTCAACTCCTTTAATTATATTGGTCATGGTATGTGCCCCATCATGCAAGGCAAAATAACTTCTCTAATATGTGGTAACTCATATTTCTTCAAAACATGTAAAAGTACATTCAAAATATCAGTTACAGTGTTTGTATTATGAATATGAATGATTCAAATGTTCTTCACACTTCCGTGAATAAAAATGATTTTGAAGGTGAGCGCAATTTTGAATCTGTGTACTTTCATCAATATTGTTATAAAATTAGGTTTGAAATTTTGATATTATTGAATTATACTGATCTTCTAAGTTATTTCATCAATTCTACTAGCTACAATATTTCGACTTAAACTGAAACTTTTAATTTTCTTTTCTCGTGGTTGGAAATGATATTTTCGCTGTTTTAGTTAAAAATTGACTCTAATAAATCTTCTTTCAGTAAATTTTCTCGATTTGTGCTTGCGGATTAAATATTATAATATACAACTTTTACAGTAATTGTGTAGTCCTTATAAATTTAATGAGATTGAACTTTACATTAGTTTTGATGAGTTGTTACTTTATTGATTTTGAAGAATTTTTCTCAATTCAGACAATTTATTTTCACGAAGTTTTGCAAAGTATTAGTAATAAAATGCTTAATGATTTGCGTCATATTGCCTTTTAAGATTATATTCCTTAGCAAATGAAATATAGTTTTTAGATATCAGGGATATTTTATTTTTGTTTTGCACATAAAAAGTATTGCAGTTCCTTTTTTCTAGAAAATGGTTCTACGATGTTTTATATAAATTTACCTTTCTTCAGTATAATTGTTTAAATTTTAATATATTTACAAGATAACTTTTTACTTTAGTTTATACATATACATATATATATATATATATATATATATATATAACAATAATAAAATCCACTTTCATTCGCAATCTATTTATACTTACTGTTTTTTTTCTTATCCGTCTTAAATCTTCTGACGCTAAACTCACGTGATATTACTTACAAAGATATTAAGAATCAAATTGCAGAAATACAAAAGAACTTCATTGCTGTTTATAATGATAAGTTCCGGGTAGTTATACATTTACTTGCAAGTGACTTTATACAAACTTTATACTTTTAACAAACGTTTTCTAAATAATACTGCTTTTAAAAAGTCTAATTCCAGCAAGAGGGAAATTATTAATAGTATTTCTGATTTTTCTTAAAACTACTAGATTTACGTATTTCGGATATTAAATTTCCACATATTTTCCCGAACTCTAAATTTTCATAAAAATACTATTAATTTTAGAACTATAACTTTTAAAGTTTATATTACACATCCGGGCAAGAAGCTACAACACATTATTCAATCCACATTGGACAGTATGAGTTTTGTTATTATTTTAAGAGTAAATAGTATATACATTATTCAGTGCATGCAAAGTAAAAAAATTATCTCCATTCATACCGAAGATTTTGAAAATTTATTGAACTCCATATACTATATAGGAAAAATATTTAATATTCTCAAAATATCTTATAACAAATATCCTTTAAATAAATTAATGAAATATATGGTAAATGACTTTCTATTATTCAACTAGCATTAAATAAAACATATTTTTCATAATAACTCGTATTATCAGCAAATTAAAAGTATACCACAAAGTGGGCCAGAAAGTAAATTTTTAGCCAAAATTTCTTTGCTCTTTTGTGAACATAATAGTACTAGTTACGTACCTTATTACATTTCAGATATATAGATGACTTAATTATTTTTAGTAATATCGCAGATTAGTTTCCTAGTTTTACTTATTGTCCCCAGTATTAGCAATTTTTAAAATTAATTACAATAAAGAGTCAGCAAACTCTTTGGAACTGCAATTAAACATTAAGAAAATATGCTAATAAGTAACATTTTTTGTGTGATAAAAGAGACATTTTTGATTTTAACATTATAAAAATGTCATTCTGGAGTAGTAACCTAAACATATCAAAATTTAAAAATATTACTTTAAATTTTATAAAAAGAAACAAAGATTTAGTTACAGATAATGAATTTAAAACAATGTAATTATAAAAATAATGTGGAAAAATTTCTTGGATTGCAACTACCCAAGTACATTCCTTTTTAAATATATTTCTTTGTTATTTTAACGTTTTTTTAGATTCTTTAAATTTATGTTATTAATTTCATTAAGATAACGTATGCTTAGTGTAATTATAAAAACTAATTTGGTGGTGCCACTGTTTTTTGCTTCTATGTATTAACTCGCCTCTTTGAATGATATTTCTAACTAAGATGCTATGTCTTTATTTACCTCAATGATTAGCATTTCTGCATGTAAATTTTTATCTTATTCTGACCTAATTTTTTCCCGTAATATTCATCTCTTAAAAAGAAAAAAAATCTACTCACTATTCATACTTTTATTTTATTTAACTGTGTGGTGTTCCTTTCACGTGTGATAGATATAGCCTTTATTTTTCAACATGGCTCTGTTTTATCTATTACGTTGAAAATTTCTTCTGTACGGGAAAGTGGATCAGCCAAAACGTACTGCAGATCTAAAGTTCGCTGCCATTTGTATGGTGCTTAAATATACGGCTAACGAATGGTGCGTACAAGTCGCACCTAACCACGATGAATTCGTGTGGGCCTTCATTTTACATTGTCAGACAGGTGGCATTAGTAACAGCAACAATAACAGTAACTCTCATAAACTATATCTAATCAGAGATAAGTGCATAATACATGTTCATTTAGGTTTATTTAGTAAAAGAGAATGTGTGACAGCATATCTCTAATATTAATAAAAATTTTAAATTTGCTGTTTGAAAAATTAATTACGCGCTATACTCTAATACGTTTATTACACTGGATTATAACAGTATTATTGCAATCAAGGCAAAACAGTGCAATCTGATATTTCCGGAAAAATATTATATGCAACATAATTACTTATCATTAAACAATTGCAAGTACATAAAATTTCCATTTTATTTCATTTGATTTTTCTGATTGCTTTTTGATATTCTTCGATGTACCTTGATTAGGCGAAGACATTATTTGTTAGCCAGTGAGAATTATTAAGAACATGATGCTTTATAGCTGTTAACAAAAATAAATGAGAACTATACAGTTTTGGATATAAGGTAGGTAAAAAAGGAATCATTGCTCTTTTTGAATTTGAACGTAATGTGATCTGGAAAATCCCTCATTGAATGTTCTTTGGGAGTTTTGGGAAATTAATGTAAGTGGATATTTCACAAAGAGCTTAATAACACTTTGAACTACTCTACTGGACACAGAAAATGCAGCACGAAGAAGGACAAGAAATGTCACATGAAATTTTTTGGCAGATAACATGCTGTATAAAGATCAAACGATTAAAATTACAGGCTCTTGGGAGTGTGGATGATGACAAATTCAGTCATTAGTGTTGACGCCATTGTTGGCTATAACCACTGCAACACGGCTCGGCAATCAACCATAGATGATTTAGATATACCCTTAGGATACAGCTGTCCATGCAGCTTCCACATATTGTCAAAGTTAATCTGGTGTAGCCCCAGGTCATGTGTTCCAGGCCAGTCATTGTGCAAGCCTGGACCAAACGTTTTCGATTGGCAATAAATTGAGAGAACAAGTAGGCCAGTGGAACAATTCAATCTGATGTTTAGAGAGGAACTCTGGAAAATTTAGTGCAATGATGGTCACGCATTATCCGGTTCGTATATAGCTGATTGCAAGCTCTGAGTATATAAGAAGACCACTGCACCAACAACTTAGAGATTTAAAGTTGGTTTTTGAGAGGACTGATGGAGGCTTGGAGGCTGGGAAGCTTGGAAGCTGATCGGTTTTCAAGATAGCCCCAATACACATGTAATTTGTGTATTCCCCTTGTTTACAGGATGTGGTCGGATTCCTGAACCGGGGTCCCAGCGCAGGCTGTCACTGAGTTTTCAAAGGTCATGCACGTTGAATAGACTCATAAATTTGGGGAGAATTTTAACTTTTGTAACTTTGCGCTTGGTCTCTGACCAATGACTAGGCGAGACCGAAGGGCATGCGGATGCAAAAAGGGGTAATTTGCCCTCACTTAAAAAACAGGCGCCGAGACAATTTTCGGCAGATTTTCACTCTAACAATGAGAATTTAATCCCCAGATTTTAGGAAACTTCGAGCACCGTCCGGGACCATGCCAGACTCCATCACCTCGCTTCCGTTTCAGATAAGTGAAATTTTAATTGATTGTTAATATTACTAATTTTACTTTCGTAATGTGTCCAATTTGTAATAAACAAACTTAATTTAAATTTAATCCGAGTAATGTATTTAGTTGCGTTGTCTCCAAATATTTAATTAGTACTAGCCACTATCATGATGCGGACCAAATTAAATAAGCGAATCTGGGTAGTTGTTAAGATGTTAGTTTAAAGTAAAATTAGTCAGCGCCGCATCAGTACCAACATTACGTACAAGATCAGTGCCGCTTGTGGAATCCAATACACCAAAACCATGATACCAGGTGCAAGGTGGAGATACTTAACGCAACAGTTCCGTAGCCTCGCACCACGGTGTCTCCAAACTCGAATTCGACTATCATGATGTTACAAGCAGAATCGAGACTCGCCAGTAAACAAAATGTCGTTCCATTACAGTCCATGTTCGCCGCTCATCCCATCATTGGCGGCATAGACGCCTGGCGTTTCCAGTCAAGTGTAAACGAAGCAATGAAAACTTTGCGGATATTCTTCTCAGCGGCAAATGGCGTTGAATGAGACGAGTCGGCAACAAATGAGGCGTAATAGACTGAATCTAATATGTTATGTTTCGTGATGTGGTTACACGATGTATCACTGCAACACACGATTCGCCTGTAATCTCGGCAGTGATGTAATGAGACATTTGTAATTAGTCCCGTTGTGTGTGGTCTACTGTTTCCTTCTTCATCCAGATCCAAAATTCCGCTTTACAATTGCATGGTTTCGTCCACACAATTTGATTGATTTATCTGAAGGACAATACACAATCCCTATAGGCTACTATTCTTTCTCGGCTGAATTTAGAAGATTGGTCAAAGAACGCATGATGTCTTCCACGAGGAAAAAGTAAACAGCTTTCAAAAAGGCACGCACGAAAAACAATTTAAGTACTTTAAATCGACAATCTTTTCTTCCCTTATTTAGCGTTTGTGGGTGGTGCTACTGTCGATCGTAATGTGCGTCTGCACAATAATGCTAATGATTTGCATTATTTCATCACCACCATCACATGTTTTAATTTTCACATGGTTTGTGTTCAAGGCATTGCATTTTGTGTCCAACAACGTTACTTGCCTTCTTATAATAAAACGATAAATATAATCGTTTCATAAAACTGCAGAAGATATTTCCTGAGTAAAAATAAAACTTTTGATTTTGAGCGTCACATCATGAGATTCATAATGTCTGCTAGCCGATTTTCAATAGAATTTAAAGAAGCTTTGGAATTGTAGAAGGGTACTGATTGTATGAATTTATTATCAATATTCAATGCTCATGTATAACAAAGTTGCCTTATGTTCTGATGGTCAATAACAAGGCATTTGATAAATAATAAATGTATAATTTAATTCCCCATAACAGCAATGCTAATATCATGTTAAACGCTAGTGTTAAAGAACAGAAATTGTTATGAGATATATTATATATAAATTAATATCAGAACGATGTAATAACTAAAATTTACATGTTATAAAATGTAAAAAAAGAGTCAAATAAAACAAATAGCATAGTTTATTATTAATTGTAAATATACTTATTTAAATAAATGCAATGTCATAAACTTTACAAATATATGATATGTCCAACCTTAATGGATAAAATGAAATGTTTTGTACTTCCGAATTTAATTTTTAAATCTTAAGTGATAAACTGAAGAATTCGAATGAATGAATTTTATTTTATTTATGCAATCATTACACGATGGGAATATTTAAATAATCTCATTAAAGTTTGTAACAATTATATAAATTTTTCAGAAAATTTTAACTAATACCATAATGAATTAAAGTGATGCGTATAATTTGTAATAAAATGAAATATAATAACTTGCTATCAAATTACTTAATTGAAGTATGAGTGGAATATACCAGAATCGATTTGGGAAAATTAAGCACTAGAATAATTAAGGTCCATTAAAATTACAGATGATTTTCCATTACAATAATATAATAATTTAATTTTTTGCTGACACATTTTCTTCATGATATTATTATATATGTAATATAATTATGTATATAATAATATTTAAATGCATATGCATAGAGATAGAGAGAAAAATGAAATTTCACGTCTTATGTTTTGGGAAGTTTTATTTTCCTTAAATTCTTATGGAATAGAATTCTAGTGCTTCCGAAAGGAAAATAAATAGATAATTAGCAATTTATTTGAATTTTGAAAATTTTTAATTAATAAATTATGTTTTATGCTATTCTATTCAATTGGCAGTTTGACGAAATTTAATATTAAAAAAATACAATTAAGTTACAAGTAAACTGTGAAATATATGTATAGAGAGAATATACTTCACTTTTATTCAGTGTTCTATACGTTTTTCTAGGATTAGGGTTTTTATATGTGACAGTTTACCTTATCTTTTTCTTGAAATGTTTACTTAATAAGGAAATAAATTTCCCCGTTCTTAATTTTGAAGTAATGCATACAAAATATATGCTGTATAATTTTTTTCAAATTTTTTTTTCATTTGTATTTTTTAGGGATATTTATACACGTAATTTGCATAATTATATGAATGAACAAATCAATAAATAATTAAAGTACATATTTTAAAGAATTTTATAAATTAGGGTAATGTACACTTTTTGAAATCTCTATGATTTTTATTTATTTATTTTTTGTATGAAACTTCTTTTCGGATCTTTTTGATACAACGATTTTTGCTTCAAAAAAATCATCTATTTATAAAGACTAATTAATGAAAATATTAGATACACAACATCACTTATAGTGTGTGGTTTTGGTAGATTATTTTTTAACATAGACTAAAGTATAATTATAAAAATGTGTCACTATTTCATAAATTTTTTTAATTTATTCTGAATTTAACTAAATATGTACAATTACATGCTTAATATACATAATAAAACTCAAATTAAATAACTCCAGAAACTTCTCTTTATATTATTAATCTTCAGAAAATAAAAATTATTGTACATTATTTCTTAGAAAAAAAAATTAAGAAAAACCCTTTACAGGGGAAATGGTATACAAAGTTATGCATTTTATACTAATAGATTAGACGGTCAGAATAGTTAGTGGCGCTTGGAATTCTGTAAATTTATTTTTAAAACTTACGATTGTAAATACAAAAAAAAAAACACTTTAAATCAAATTATTTATTTATCTTTGATATAATTGATGCATATATATATACGCATAGTTCCTGTAATGTATTATGAGAAGCGTGAATATTTTCTTGATGTGATTCAGGCTTTCAGAAATCAAAAGTATGTAATGATATCGATGAATTAATGCAATTTTGCAAATCAAAGAAACAAACGTTATCATTCATCTGTGAAAAAGCTCAGAAAAGATGTAAAGATTTCCAAATCAAAGAAGTAAGACTTATGTTACGTAGCAATAATACCCACACAGACAGTCTAATAAAATTGATCAAAAATGCAGTGTAAATGTGTGACGCAAGTTATTAATTTATTGTTTAAATGTAGTAAAGGATATATTAAATTACAACATGATAAATTAAGAGGAATTTTTTTATCTGGAATATTCAGAGTCAAAGCACATAGATATGCAATTAAAATAGTGATTTGTGATTGTCTCTCTTTATGTTTTCTATTATATTAAATGCCAAATCAGGGGGAATTGCTTTCATAATTACCGGAAGCAAAATACAACTATAGGAATCAGTTGATATTTTACAGGATTTGAGTCACCTTATGTTTATTTCTAATTGATCGTACGAATTTCTCAAGCGATAACATGAACTGATTTCCAGACTGAGGGCAAATTAAAAAAAAACAATTCATGTGATAGTCCACGTCATGTTCCTTATGTCTGAGCCGTTGCCCACCTAATTCGTAGTGTGCTTAAAGCAAGTAGCGATTCTGCTCATACATTGATGCTCTGTGGCGAAGGTGGAAGATCTTCCTGGTTAGAGTACTACTTGTTTAGAAGAAAAATTTCCTGGAAAGGACTGCAAGAAGAATTCCAGGCAAGCAGTCTACAGATCTTGCAGAAAACTGGCCTTTAAGCCAGGCGTCCAGTCTGGGGCCTCCCTTTAACTGCGTCCAACATTGAAGACCGGATATTGAAGAGCTGAAAACATTGGTCTTGCACACCTCAAGAACGGGGTCGTTTTCATTTTAGTGATGAGTCAAAATGTGCCAGACAAAGTGATTCCAATCAGGTCTTCACTTGGAGAGTTCGCTTTCATTCCTTCTACATAACAAAGTTCTACAATTTTCACGGCAAAGGAGTCCTTGTGTGTGGAAGCATAATGTCTGTCAGTCGTACACCATGTACGCTTTAAGTATCCGAACACGTTCGGAGTACTTTTTAACAAAATAAATACTAAAACATTGTAAATGCTATTTAGGACTCAATACCAATAAATATTACTCTATTTAACTATCAAAATTTAAAATAAATTGCTTGAATTTTACAAAAATCACAATTATTATTGACATTTAGCAATATTTGAAAACTTCAAAGCAGTTAGAGAAAAAAGTAATAAACATATATTAGTAAAAGTATTACGAAAACAAATTAGATGCATTTATATAGAAAATGTACTAAATTTAATTTTTTATTAAAATTTGAAAATTTTAGAGCTGATTAAGTAAACATTATAAGAAATATTAAATTTTGTATGATACCATTATTTAAATAACAAGCATAACTCAAAACGTATTCATAAATAAGAATATTTTAGTACATTCTCTAGAAAATAACATAAATATCAGGTTCAAAAAGTTTTATAGAAATATATTCGTAATATTTCAGTTATCAGACTCGCCTTGATAGATTTTGAGCAATTTAAATGCCCACTTCTGGTAGATCAAAAACCCACTTCCTGTTTTTCTTACTTTATAAAATTGATTGTAACTTGGCCTCTAG
>BMAO01016674.1:0-28417 GCA_019973975.1 Trichonephila clavata
TCACCTTAAAACGAAGACCAATTTAGCTACTGCCAGAAAAAGCTCAACGAAATGTATCTAAGCGAAAAGGAAAATACAAATTTCAACACCATTTCCATGGTTATTGTAGGAAGAACGGATTTATCCAAAAACTTCAGAATCAAGAAGGTAAGAAGGACGCGGACTGATCCAAAAATGTAGCAATTTTAGAACTTCAGGAACAGACTAGGTCAAAGGTTGAAAGCCAGATTGACATTTTATACTGAAATGAAGGAATAAATTTTAAAACGCAGTTTTTAAAATTACTATATAAAACAATCTATGTAAGACAGGGAAGAAGGTGAGGGGGTCGCGCTTTAATCTTCAAGGTTGAAATGAACAAAACATATCGAGCAGGAAATCTTGGTGTAAATCTTCAAGAAGCTAAACAGCATATATCAGCAGGAAATCTGCGTATCAGCATTGCAACATGCATACGAAGAGACAGGACTAAAGAAACGAACACAGTTTTATCCAGAAAATAATTTTATTCAAGGGGTTATATCAATATTATTACATAGAGGTTGCACCATTTTATGTTTACAATATATAACAGTTATCAGTGTACGTTACAGAACAATATTTTTATGTAGAGGTAACCAGTTTTCTTGGTGTATAATACAGAACCAATATTCACTTTACACAGAATATCATTGCACATTTAGTTACCGTCTTTGAGTCATGATGTTCAGTTTCATATTGCTGTGCAATCAAATACTTGTCTGACCGAAGGATTGTAGCTCGCGCACAATAGCAGAATTGTTCAAAATCTAAAATAGGCTATTTCATTTACAGTCGGAACTGCCAGTCCATGAATAGGATGGCAGCTTGTACACAGGAGATCATATATTGTCGTACAGAGAATCGGTGAAACAATGGATCACATAAGTCAGAGGGGCTGGCGCGCTTTAGGCATGAAACCATATCTCGGTTCGGGAGTCATTGCTTTTGGTGAATTACCAGCAGTAAATATGAGTTCTGCAGCTTGTGTTGCTCCTTTATACATTCTGTATCAGCAGCGACCTCCTCCTCCATACATGTTGTAATTAGGAATGCAAAGATGATGAGAGAAAATGTTGAAAACGTGTTCAAGCACGTTTATGTCGTTTTATAGGTATGACATATTTGATTTGAGTGTGGCGTCAAACAACACTTTTGTAGGCGAAAATTTTTAGCTACAAATCTTCGAATAAACTTTTCGTTGAATGCATGTTATTCGAATCTAGAGGTGATAAAGTCTGCTTTCTCACAAATTTGTATAGGAAATGAAGACAAAATTGACCGCAGGTAAAGGACGTAGCGCTTTGGTAGCGACATTTGTTCCAGATCAGTTTCTGTGAATTCTGTTTGATGAAGTTTAAATCTTACCCTTCTTTGGAACAGAAGCCAAACTACAAAAGTAAAAACAAGTGTTGTTCCTAAAGGCTAACGCAACCCAATGGCTTCCAGGCTTCGCCTAGAATCTAAATTTACAATAAAACATGAATAGCCTGTAAGTGTCCTAGGCAATTCATCGGAAGCGTACACGCCTCCGAATTTGGATCGAAGAATGGAATCGTGCAGGCGAGATTACATAGGCTTTGAGAATTCATTTTTAAAAATCAGTTAAAACGTTGCGGTTTTTGTCAATCTCTATGACATTTCGATACTCCGCATAAACGATTAAATTAACCGTTTCGGGTAGTGCCTTACTAAAGCGAATATCCAAAGCCAAATTCGAATTTCGTAGCACCGAATCATGCATTCATCTGCACTGAGATCTGGCGTTAATCTATTGCCAACAACGTGTACCCGTCCTTATATTCGCTATAACTGATATTGATATCTTGATCTTTATGATATCGCCCTAAGTCAGTAAAAAGGCTCATATAACATCTGCTATAACTGTTAGAGGTATCGAATTTCGGTTGATAGGGTTTTGAAGGAATCATGCGATTTCCGTCTAATAGGCAGAGGTATGATAAATCATAATGCTTAAAATTGAATGGATTGTTAGAAAAATCACCATTATATACAGTATTAGATACCATACCCATGATTAGTCGCGCTGGTACCTGTCCAATAAATGCATTTGGAATAGTAATAGATTGCATTCCTGAAGAAAGCGCGAAGGATTTCACCTCTGTTCTGCGAAGGGGCATCTTAATCGCGCCTCTAGAAAGTGCGGTCTCGTGCACTATTAAAATTGAAGGAGCGACCTTTACTTTCCTAACAAATAAGGAAGCATGTTGTATAACTATTTTGAAATCTTGCGAAGCTGACATCAGTGCAAAGGCATCTTTATTTCTTTCTAATTTAATTCGAAGATTCACTGAATTGATTAGATATTTACTTTGATTGCCTAGATCGAAATGTAAAGCTCCTATCATGTCCATTAGTTTACTATCTTTGCAAATGTTATATCTAGTTTTGAATCCCTCCCCTGCGTTTAAAATCTCGGTTGCTTCAATCTTTCCTGGACTATCTCTAAAGAAAAGACCAGCCGTTAATAGCGATTCTTGAACAGCTTTTGGGGACAGCAAGGCATCGAACATGCATCTGTATGCATAATTCGCTTGTGAGGACACTTGCTTATCATTTAATGTTATGGAACATTCCGAAAATAATGTATTCAACAAATAATTGACTGGAGCTACTACGTCAGGAGTTGCAATATTTGATCCATTTTTTTTCGTAATTTTCACTTGTAAATGAAGAAGTGTATGAGCTAGGTCTAAATAACTTTCTCCCACGCCTGAGAAAAGAATTCACACACAATCGGTGTTTTATCACTCAGAGATGCAACAGGAAAAATTTCGGTAAACGAACTTTCTTCGGTTGACAATTGCACAGGATTAACGGTAAACAAATCATAAGCATTAGATACACAAGCGCACGCTCTCTCATCCATCTTATGAGAATATATCTACCGCTGCTTTGGAATTCTTTCGACTTCGCTTAGCGCGCGGCAAATGATTCTTATTGCGCGATTTCTTTCTTTTTATACCCGAACCGCTTTGAAGCTTATGAAGAATGTCATCTTTAATATTTTTGGACGTTTCTTTCAATCTCGCCCTTGTCGAATCTTTCAGAGATGTTCCGACACAACATCTGACATTACCTTTGAACCGGTACTCAGAATATGTTTCCCTAAATATTTTCCTGCCTTCATTGCAATGGGAGATATCATTCGAAATAAATTTGAAAACATTCCATATCCTCTTTGATGGCTGACTCCTTGAAAATACGAGCCACCATTCTGTAACTGCGAACAGTAATAGTCCTGACAAGCTCTGCGGTCCAAATGCATCTTTCTCTTGCGAAGTCAGGACCGAAATGATGTTGCACATATACAGTTGTAGTTTTATACTATTCTTCGTCGGAAAGAAAGAACCAAGAGCGATTTGCCGCTCGTAAAAATAATACCATCTCCAGAACTACTTTTTAATTCGACTTCGATGCAGTCGATATAATTTTGACGCAGAGGAAAATACAGGGGTCTTTGATAATTAATAACAATTTGGTCTTCTTTGGTTGACATCACAGGAATGATGCGAAGTAAAGGTGCGATAGTATCCCCCACAAAATGAGATTCTATAATGTCTGTATAGACATAAATTTCTGTGATTCCTCCGTCTAGTTCCAGTTGATAATCCGAAATATGAGTGCCACCGTGTAATGTTGATTGTTTTAGTCCCAAGAGATCTTTTAACCCATCCTGGAAAGTTACGGCAGATGTATCGGGAATATGAATTTTCACTTTCTTATTAGCTAATAGATTAAACGCCAGATGTTTAAAAGAGCTGAACAACTGCTCTGCATTCTTATAAAATCCAACTTTTAATTGTAAATTTTCCGTTTTTTTCACTTTCTCTGGAACTGTCGGTTTATCCGTAATGCTTACGCGAAAATATTCGTTCAATGGAGGTCTGTCGATTTTTTGCAATACATGCATTGATTTCCCCTTCAACACAATATCCTTGGTCAAACTCAGCATACGCATAAAAAGGGGCGCATATAATAATCTTAATTCGAGTTCGACGTTCTTTTGAACTGTTATTTCGACTTTATTTACTTTGAAGTCAAAAATGAAATCTGCAGCGCCTCCAATTCCTGTTTGCATTAGATTGAAATTTATATGCTGAAACAGTTCATGGTGCATGTTTTCCAAATCGGTATATTTATGATTAAACCGAGCGGTGCGAATTATGAAATGCCGTTTTAGATTTCTTGCAATAATTTTCAAGTGATTGTCTTTGTTCGTTTTGGATGGTTTTTGAAAAACAAAACTTTCCGACATTCTTATAATTCTATCTTCTCTAGGTAAGTTCAGCATGGTTAACAACCGTGGCGCATTTGCTGCTGTTAAATGCAACTCGTAATTAGGAGCAATATGAACATTAATATTCTTGCGATCCAATGAAAAAGCAACAAAATGTCCGCATTTTTCTTCAATACTTTGATTAATTTCCTCGATAACATCTGCGTCTGCGGTTTCTTGCTCTATTTTCACTCTGATATCATATTCTGCATAGTCCTTTTCGATAATTTTTGTCTCTTCATACGTTATCGAATATTTATTATTATGGTTGCCGATGTTGAACCAGGTTCGCGGAACAAATATTTCTGATAAACCAACTTCCCATGCGCCTGTTAATATGATCGGACGAGCTAGTTTCGTTCTGAATGATGCTTGCGTATTTTTTGGAAAGAATTGAGTGCTAGAATTGCTAGGTAACGTGATGTAGAAATCATTTACCTCATCCATGCTTCCCTAACCCACGAATTAAAACGCTCATCAAAACCCTGCCACTTTACATAATACTCTTTCTTCCTGCCTATGCCTTTTGTTTTGAGCACCTTTTCTATGCGCCAATAATCGTCAGAGCGTTTCGAGATTTTCTGCAGTTCCTCTGCATAGAATCGTCCTTTTATAGCTTCTGATTTTAGGTCTTGCAGCTCAAATGTAGTCGGATGAGAGAAATATACTTTTTTTACTCTAAAGACCTCATCACTCCATCCTGGTAAATATCCTCGTTGAAAAGTTTTGTTTGCTTTAGATATTCTAACTAAATCTCCCTTATTTAGAATCACTTTCGGGTTCTTTTCGAGAAAACCATATAATTTTTTGAAAATTTGTGGTTCTACTTCTCGAGTCACTTGTGAGGGGGCCATACCAATACTGCGATGTTCGGTGTCATTATACGATTTTACAAGCAAGTGCAAAATATCTACATACTTATACGAATTTCTATATGTGAACACTCTAAACATTTTGTTTTTTAACGTTCTGTTAAACCTTTCAACGACGCTAGCCTTATGATCACCTTCGGCAGAATAGTGATTGATACTATGCCTCTGAAATAAGGATTTCTGTTGAGAATTGTAAAATTCACTGCCTTTATCAGTTTGAATATTTTTAGGCTTTGCTTGTTGAAACAAGTTTTCAAATGCATTTTTTACGGCTTCTTCAGTCTTTATTTTCAGAGCACTCACTCTGGCGTATTTCGAGAATACATCGATTACGGTAAGTAAGTACCGAAATCCGTTGTTATGCTTTCCCAAATGTTTTAAGTCCACTAGATCACACTGCCATAACTCATTTATACCATATGAAAGCGTCGCTCTTCGAAGAAATTTGTATCGAACGCCTTTATGAAGGGAATAGGGGTCTTGTGAGGATAAAAACTGTTTTGTTTTTTCGTAAGGTACTTTGGTGGTCTTTGATAGTTTCTTAATTCCACCGAAGGATGCAGGGTTCGCAAAATCATAATATGTCGCTTTTAATACTCTTTCCATTTCCTTTTCCTGTTCTTCTGTTTCCTCCAAGGCGTGTGCGGCCATTCCAACGTATTGTCGTTGTGACTTTCGCGTAAGCTCGTATCACCTCCTAGATTTTGCACTAGCTTCTGATTTCCAATCCACCGGGGGTAGGGATTTTTATTTCGTTGATAGCTTTCCAGAAAACTGCAAAGCCGTGAGGTTCGAGACCCTTTTTAACGTTCCTCATCAAATATGAAAATAGATCAATCACATTTGAATGCTTAACTGCCTGATTATCGGTAATCAATTCCCCCAACTCATTCCAAGAATAGCTGCGTGTTTTCAATTTCTCCACAATCGCCGGAATGAATTTTTGGAAATTTGCAGGCACAGAGAGAATGATATCGCGTACAATAGGATCTTCCGAAATATTTCTTTCCGCTACTTCTGCGGATTTTTCTTTAGGAATTTCCTCTTCAATTGTCACGCGTACTGGAGGCTTAGGTTCGCTCACCATATGCCGATATTTGAGAATCAATTGGCTTAATAGTTTAACTTTTGCATCATCTGAATAACTTGATGCATGCAAGAGATTTTCTATTTTACTTTCAATGTCATGCAATACTGCGTCTGAGGTTTTAGAAAAGTACGATGTTGCTAATTCCTCTGGAACAACGGCCATGCGTTTTGACATTTTGATAAATGTTATATTCGGTTCCCTATTGCTTTTCCTATAATGCCTGCTAATGCCGTCAACACTGGCGCTATGAGAAAAGGGAGAGCCCCACCAATTTGAATTATTTCTTTTTTTTTTTTTGTTTTAACGATAACTTTTTATTCCCGATTTTTCTAATGGCTTTTTTATATTTCCTCAGTTTCTTCACATCGACAGCAAGGTTGCCTTCTAGAATATTTAAACAAATCTCACAGAAAAGATGTAACTGACTTTTGTCGGCAGTACGTATAATTGCTCTTTTTTGCGCAGGAGATGCTGTGAGGAGTAGTTTCAATAAATGATAATGCTTATTTACATTCTTCATTTTATCGGTACATAAATCCAATGAATTCCATTGGAATCAGGGAACACACTTTCTCTGAGCCGATATTTTTCGTCCGTTCTCGGGTGTAGATCCACCAACAAATAGTTAAAATAACCTTGCGTGCTCTTTTTGTAGGCATCCATAAACGATGCTGCTTTGTTTCCATAGAGTTGTCTGGCAAAGCATTGTATTTGTCCGACATCGTGGTTGTTTTTAAACAATATTATATACTGTGCATTCAAACTTATGTCTCGCATCACTTTATTTCGAGGAAATAGATTTTGCAAAATTAGAATCACACTTATTCTAGAATGATGCGCAGTGATAGTGAATAACTGCGAAACTTTCTCATCTAAGGAATGGAGATAATCATCAAAAATATAAAGGCTATCACTTTCAAACCTTTCAGGTAAGCCTTCTACGAATTTAATTCCTTTTTCTTTAATGAACCATTCTTGGAACGCTTTATAAGACCAAATAATGTTTTTGAATTCGTAATCGTACGCTTTCTGTGCAATAATCTGTCGAATTACGGTAGTTTTTCCACACTGGCTTGCCCCCACGCACAAAAGACAAGAAGGATGTTTCAGTTTGAGCATTGTTTACAGATTTTCCGAAATTCTTTTACGCTCAGTTGTACTCCCAATATACTTGGTGTCAAATATGTTGAATTTTTGCTAAAGAAACGCCGAATATCATGTACAATTTCACTCCCTTTTTTACACTCATGATAGAATATTTTCCTTCCTATATGGGTTGAAAGAAAGCATGTGCTATTGTTTATATCAATCTCATTTTGAATTACCTCAATGTGATTTGATATTATAAAAATTAATTCTACGACAACGAGAGTAAATAAAATCAGAACACTAATATATTTTTTGTCCATTTCCTTTGACACCTGTAACGCTAATGATGTTTTGCACCGAAAAATTATCTTTTTATATTTTCTAAAATCCCTCATCCTTGAGAAAAGATAACTACTTTAGATCACGCGCCATCTAAAGTAACCTCGCGCTTTTTCTTGCACAATGCTTTTCAACCTTCACCTTGAGAGAAATGAATTACCCCACACTCTGTTTCAAGATTCTGCGATCACTTTCACTGACCTCGATTGAATTTTTTTTTCCTCATCTCTCTTTTTTTTTTGTTTAATTCTCGCAACGAGAATAGAACTGATAACCTTCGGAACCAAAAAACATTATTAACTCAAATCCTACGACGCAGCCGATTTAAGCTAATAATGCTCTAATCACAGACTCATTATTCATGTTTTAAAGCCTCTAAGAACTCTTAAATGACAAATTTTTCAATTTTTTGAAAAAGATATACGTTAAATGCTTTAATCACAGACTCATTATTCATGTTTTAAAGCCTCTAAGAACTCTTAAATGACAAATTTTTCAATTTTTTGAAAAAGATATACGTTAAAGCCTCCACATAAAAACTTCTGAAGCTGTTGAGATATAAGCAGCGAAATTTATATAAAAAACCCTATCGCTTTCGTATTTTTAACTTCATTTTTCTCAAAACAAGTCGGCGATTTGATCATGTGGTGTTTTAATGGACACTGCTTTCATATCGTGCGGTGTTTTACTGGACACTGTTCCAACTGTTTTTGCCGGCGATTTGATCATGTGGTGTTTTAATGGACACTGCTTTCATATCGCGCGGTGTTTTACTGGACACTGTTCCAACTGTTTTTGCCGGCGATTTGATCATGCGGTGTTTTAATGGAACACTGTTTTCATATCGTGCAGTGTTTTACTTGAAATTGTTTTAATGTAGATTGTTTTAAAATCGTGCAATTATATACTACTATCAATATACTCAATTCTTTAGAGATTACTGATATTAGTTCACATTTTGTTTGTCTTCTTAATCTAATTTCAAGCTCTCTTAATATGTACTCTTCAGTATTTAAATTAGATGAATGAGGTGGGTTTTTCAAAACCTGGGGACAATTACACACCAGTGAGTGAATATAAACGTCCCACTGTTCAGCTACTCGAGGTCTTTTGGCAATGGGCCTTGTAATTTTGAACCATGGTCAAGTGACGAGGACAACACCTTAGCTGGAACCTCCCTCTCCTAACTTCCACACTACACCAACAGGAGGATGTCCGAGCTTTTGACAGATTTTACGTGCTTCGCTCCCCTACATGGCGGGACTTCAGTGGTGTGTACTAGGCTCTTACTCATGACACACCACAGGCTACCGTAGCCAACAGAGGCATACATTAAAAGCAATGTGCTTGGACTCTTACCTTGATAAAATATAAAGTTGTCACCAATACCTAAATTTTAAGCAGATAATTTCAAGTTGTTAAGATCTTGCAATTTCTAATACGGTACACATTTACTGTACGGTCACCCTTGGCGCGATTTTTTTCTTTGGCGATAAACATTTTAATATGGCAACCCCTCATCCAATCCAACAAGAAATTGCTGTCCGACAAGTAATTACAGTAACCCTATTGGTCAACGGAATTTAGCCTGGTCAAGAGAGTTTAGCCGCCATTACTCAAGTTTCGTTCAACCATGTTGCATGTGTGCTTTTTTTTTTAATCTTCAGCTCTCGCGTTCTTTTTGTGAAATCTTTGTTATGGCGGCATGGGGAATGTCCGAGGTAAATGCGAGAATGTTTTGTGAGAATGATGTAATGTGGTATGATGAGAATGTTAATTTAAGGTATTTGTTTGGATTATAAAAGGGAAGGAAACGTTTGAATTTTGTATGAAAGCGGGTTTCATTGCGAATAGATATGAGTGTTGTAAATGTGGTAAGGATATGAAATTGGTTGAAAGGCACGATATAAGTGGAGGTGTAAATCTAAGGTAAAAGGACAAATGCATGACGTCAAAAGGAGTGTGAGAAAGGTTTTTTTTTTTTAATTGAGTCGAATGACATTGAATGAGATTTTAGTTCAGGTTTATTTGTGGGTGAGTCAGAGTAATTTTGATTTTAATATGAAAGAGAGTAAATGTTCTTCTAAGACTGTGTGATTATTGTTTTCAGTGATTTTGCCGCCATTTTTATTGCACAGGCAACATTTTCACTACGCTGTTTTCTTTAAATCTCGTTCGTAGAATCTCGTTCGTTTCTACTTTCCAAACAAAAACTCTTCTTTTAGCACAACATTACAGTCTTGAGTAATCTGACCTAATAGGAATACTCATCAACCAATTTCGGTAGAAATTGGGGAACAATGGTGAATCTTTCAGCTAATTCTACAGAATTTTTGGCAGACTCAAACAATAACTTTTGATAAATTTACTAACAATGAATGGAAACTTGTGCAAAGTATTTTAAACATCCTTATCTTGAATTAGTTTCTATTTCAATCTTTAAAAAGCTTTATCATATACTGCCCCATTGAATGAGGAACATTTTTGTAATGTTTTACACCTTTACAAATATTGACGATAACCAATTTTCGAAAACTTTTTATCTTGTATAACTACGAGCTATTTTTATGCAACAATAATAAAATAGAATATTTAAAAAAAAAACACCAAGATTAAAACGAAAGTTTTTTTTGTATGTCACCGCATTGCAGGAATAAAAAAAAAAGAGTAAAAATCAATATTTTAAAAAGATATTCATCCAAAAGTGTTTTGGTGTACTATTACTTTAGTTACGCAAATATCCTCCACATTAAAACCATCCACTCATAGGCAAGGGGAAACCTAATTGGCAACCATGCATATAATGTGAATCTGCACATATGGAATTTAATCTCAGGCTAAAGATTCCCACATCCAAGTGACCATTTAATGCATCTCAAAATGAACTGATGTCAAATTGAATGCTTTTAAAGTCTACTTACATAGGATATATTGGCATTTCTCTTCAAGAACTACTTTTTCCATGCAGTTTTAGTTTTACAACGAGTTCTGCAAGAAAGGTATATTTCATCATTTAGCTATGCAATAAAAATAACAAATTAACAGAAACTGACACTAAAAAGTGAATGCTTATTTCGTTGACTTACCTAGTATTTATTGGCTAGCTTCTGCTTTTTGTAAGTCTGAATTCTTCATGACACCACTGGGACCGAAAGATTCAAATAATTCGCTCAAGACTGCGAAAATCAATCGACGATATTTTTTCTGTGTTTTCAGCATTTGCATTTACAGAATCATCTGCCATATTTTTTTTAAAAAAATTATTCACAAAAAAAATCTGCTTATATTTACAACTATCCATTCTAAATCAACAGACAATATGGCGCACACACAGCTAGCTATTCGATTTTGGCGGGATAAATATCTTCCCTAATCCCTACTTTCCCTAGCTTCAGTTCTCCTTCCACCTGCTCACTAATAGAACCAGCTCATTTGTATTCAGTATTCAGGCGCTAGTGATTTTAGTACTAGCGCCTGAATTTTATATGTATGACATAATAAGGTTGTTTAATAGTCTTATCATTAGTAAAACTTGTGAATATTTATAACAGTTACAAATCAGGCGTGGATAGAAACTTACTTTCAGGAACCACATTTAAATTCACATACATAACTTACCTTTTAATAGTTATCAACAAAAAACAATAGCAGTTTATAAATTTTAATCCCTTATTGTAACGAGGACAATTTTCTAAAAGTGAAATATATATATTTAGATTTATGTTATATTACTTCTACTTACATATCCTAAACTTGAAAAGACCAGTGTAAATAAGTTGATCAAACCTTTAGTAAACATGAGAGCTAGTGATGCCAGCTTCCTTATAGAAATGCAAAGTGGGATGCTATGTAGAGGGATTTTTCCACCTGCCTCATGTTATAAAATGCTTTCAGTACAATGTATTTCAATATTTCTGCTTGAAATAATGTTGACTTTTTGACATTGTTTATATAGAAGTTTATTCATTTGTTTTTAAAAAATCTGAAAGATTTGTATATTATAGTATCTATTGGTAAATATGAATTCCAGCTGTCATACTTTTGTTTAAATTTATTTATAATTATGATATATTAGTTTGTAAAGGTAAAATTACTATTTTTATTGCAGCTGAATTCCCAAATTGCTGTATCCTGCAATTGCATCTTTATAACGATATTTACTCTAGATAAATCTGTAGTAGAATTTGACTGTCCCTGTACTATAAATAAGACAATGAGAGTTGAATGAACAGAATTAAACTTTTAATAACTTAGAAGTGAGGTTACATGATTGCTGTTTACAGACTGTCTCATCCAGGTGTTGCCAATACAGAAAACAAAATTAAGTGATGCCAGATTACAAGAGAATAATATGACATTTTACCCCCCTTTAATTTTAATCTGGATATTTCAGTCTCTGACGTAGTCCTTCAAGTATGCAGGAGGTTGCCTATGGCGAGCTGTACGCAATGCTAATGTGTTCTTGTTCGGTTCAGTCGAATCTTCTAAAGTGGTATCTGAATCTGAGTTTATTGGCTGTAGATATGGAAGAACTTGAACACTTTCTTCTGTACCCTTGTTGCCTTCAGAGCTGGTAGTTTCTCCTCTTGGAGCTAAGTTTCTTATAGAAACAGTTGTTTCCCTTCCATCGCCAAGTTTCACATGTGCATAGTCAGGGTTAGCTTCAATTAATTCTACTTCTTGGACAATTGGCTCATATTTGTTAGCACGCACCTGATTTTTCATTAGAACTGGACCAGGCTTTGTAAGCCAAGTAGGTATGGAACAGCCGTTATGGGATCTTCGAGGGTGAGAAAACATTCGTTCATGAGGAGTGGCATTTGTTGCTGTACACAATAAAGAGCGAATTGAATGCAGAGCTGTTTGGATAACACATTCCCATTGTTCAGTTTTCATATTATTGGATCTTAAAGCAAGTTGCATAGTTTTCCAGATTATTCCATTATAACGTTCAACCTGTCCATTTCCTGCTGGATTATAGGGAGTAGTACGACTTGTAGCAATTCCTTGAGATGTTAAAAATGATTTTAATTCGTTAGACATGAAAGATGATCCTCTGTCAGAATGAATAAATGATGGCATTCCAAAAATAGAAAAAAGGTTCTTCAACTGCAATATTACAGTTTTCGCAGAAATGTCACTACAAGGGATTGCAAACGGAAACCTAGAGAATTCATCAACTATTGTTAAAATATAGTGATTTCTTGAAACACTAGGTAAAGGTCCTTTAAAGTCAAGATTCAACCTTTCAAATGGGGAAGTAGCTTTCACAAGAGTTCCAACATGTTTAACAAATCTTGGCTTTAGTTCGTTGCATATTAGACAGGAGTTGGTGACTTTCCTTATATCCTCTAAAGAAAAAGGGAGATTTTTGCAACGAACCCAATGATGCATTCGTGTCACTCCAGGATGACAAAGAGAGTTGTGAAGATTGTTTAAGTCAACTCTGGGAGTTAGAGCTCCAGTTATACGGGATAATGTATCAGCAATCACGTTTTGCTTTCCAGGACGATAAATAATGTTAAATTTAAAACTAGCAAGTTCAAGTCTCCAACGGATTAACTTTTCATTTTTAATTTTACTACCATGTCGCTGATTGAATACAAATGCGACTGCTTGTTGATCAGTGAACACTTCAAAATGCTTTCCCATCAAGAAGTGTCTCCAATGACGAAGTGATTCCACAATGGCATATGCTTCTTTTTCTGGAGATGAATGTCTCAATTCAGATGTATTTAAGGTTCTTGAGAAAAAGGCAACAGGACGTCCAGCTTGACTCAAGGTAGCTCCAATAGCGAAATCGGATGAATCAGTTTCCACTCGAAATGGTATGTCATCTTCAATTGTTGCCAAAGCAGCATTTGCCACATCATCTTTCAGGGAATTAAAAGTCAATACAGCATCCCTAGAAAGAGGAAACTGTTTCTTTCCTAGAAGAGGACGTATTTTCTGAGAAAACCCCCGGATCCACCGACAATAATGGGCAAACATTCCTAAAGCACGTTGCAATGCAGATGAGTCTTTCGGAACAGGCATATCCCTCAAAGGTTTTAGTCGTTGAGGATCTGGTTTAATTATACCATCCCGAACAATGTAGCCTAGCAAATGGACAGAATTACTTGAGTAGGTACACTTATCTTCATTTAGAGTCAAATTATACTTCTTTACCACAGTCAGGAACTTCTCTAAGTTGTCATCATGTTCTTTTTGATCTTTTCCACACACAGTAACATCGTCAATAAATGGATATGTAAGGGTGAGTCCTTCATCCTCAATAATTTTGTCAATGACTCTTTGGAAACAAGCTACTCCATTAGTAACCCCAAAAGGAACACGTAAAAACTGATAGAGCTTTCCACAAGCTTCAAAAGCTGTATAATGTCTCTCGCTATCCTGGATAGGAATTTGATGGTAGGCACTTTGGAGATCAATTTTGCTAAAAACCTTATTTTTTGAAATTTTCAAAATTACCTCTTCTATTTTAGGCAAAGGGTAGGCATCCAGTAACGTGTATTTATTAATTGTTTGAGAGTAGTCAACTACCATTCTGGGCTTATGATTTTCTCCTCTAATGACAAAGGCTTGAGCCCTCCATGGTGAGTTACTTGGCTCAATGACTCCTTCCTGAAGAAGTTTCTGAACTTCCAATGCCATAAAATTATTGTCTTCATTCGTATGGTGTCTCGACTTTGTAACCAAAGGTCTGCAGTCTGGATTCAAGTTAGAAAATAATGAAACAGGAGGTACTTATGCTACAGCCAAAGAACAAATTGTTAGTGGAGGTCTATTACCATCAAATCCAATTTCTACTGATGAATGTCTGTTTAGAATATCATGGCCAATCAAAACATCACTACAAAGATTTTTCATAACTAAAAGTTCCACATTTTGATAAGTGAAGCTTTCAATTTTTAAATTAACTCTACAAACACCCACTGTTTCAGTCACCATGGAGGAGTTTGCCATGGATATTTTTCCAAAATATGGTTCAATTTTTGATTTGCATTTCGCCACATGTTTTTCGTTCAAAAAACTAAGAGAGCTCCCTGTATCAATTAATGCACTGAGCTGAATATTATTAACCAATGCCTTCACAATTGATTTCTGGAGACAGTGAATATATCCCGAAATAGCTGCCAATAAGTTTGAAGAAGCCACCACATTTGAAGAATTTCTATTAGGTCTGGATTTGCAAACTCGCTGGTAATGTCCCTTTTCCCACATTTTCTGCAGATAACATCTCTAGCTGGACAATTGGTTCGTGAGTGCAAGTCATTTCCACAAAAGAAGCATTTTTGAGATCTTGAGCAGGAGGAAGCCGCTGGTGTTTCTAAGGTTTCTTCTGAAAAATCGCCAGTTTTTATTGCTGCAGATTGTACTGGGAAAGAACTTCCCATATAAGAAGCTGCATGAACTTCGGCTGATTCCAAGGTTCTAGCTTGCTCAAAAGCTTGATCGAGAGTCATCGATATATTTTCGAGGAGTCGTTGGCGAATGCGAGGACATTTTAATCCTCGTATGAAAGCATCTCTAATATACTCCTTTCGGTATTCCTCAGCCCTTACATCAGTAAAGTCACAGTCTTTGCTCAATTGGTTTAAAACTTGTAAATATTCACTGACAGTTTCTTCCGTTTGTTGATTTCGCGTCGACAAGCAATGTCTAGCGAATATAACGTTGCGTTTCTTTATAAAAAGTGAATCAAGTATCGCAATAGCTTGAGCATAAGTTGTGCAATCATTAATGAACTGGTAAACATTTGAGGTTACATAATTACTCAGCAAAGGAAGTTTATTTTCTTCTGTAAGGATTTTTATGCCTCCTAAAAAGTTTTCAAAAGTTTTTTTCCAATGGCGCCATTTTGTTTCCGCATTAGAACACGAGGGATCGATATCGAATCTTTCAGGTTTCAGCAGTTGTTCCATTATTAAATTTGAAAACGAAACGATTCAAGACAACTTCTAAGTTATTAAAATTGTACTATAAATAAGACAATGAGAGTTGAATGAACAGAATTAAGCTTTTAATAACTTAGAAGTGAGGTTACATGATTGCTGTTTACAGACTGTCTCATCCAGGTGTTGCCAATACAGAAAACAAAATTAAGTGATGCCAGATTACAAGAGAATAATATGACAGTCCCCAATCAAGATACAGGTCAAAATTAATGGCAAGAATTGGGTCGACTGCGTTTAGTGACAGGCCATGGTTGCTTGGGAGAGCATTTAAATTGATCAGGAAGTTTATTATAGTCCACCCCTATAATTTAACCATGTTAATGAACGGAAAACATCTCCAACGCTGCAAGGCACTCTACAAGATTAACTCCGAGATTGCTGGATATTGGAGTGCTAGAGAGCTTATGACTTTGGGCACTTTTTTCTAATGTGTTTTTTTTTCTTTCTCTTTAATTTGTGTTTGTTAGTTTTTTTCTTTTGTGTTGTATTTTTTAAAAAGCATTACAAATAAAAAAAAATTTGACTGTTATTGGAGCTTATTTTTCTACTTGTTGTATTTATGTACTGGATTTAAGTGTTAATCAAGAAAATTCAGTACTTGCATGTTATACTGTCGAATAATGCCAGCCAACAAAAAGTTACATCAATCACTGCCATCATTATTAATACTGTGTTCCAATGTGTACAGGGATAATTTCCACTATTGGCTGTATGTCGTGGCATTTCGCAGTCTTGATTTGATGAAAATTGTATTGTATGTATTTATGTTTAATCCATATTATGAAAGGGTACCTAATATCAATTGTTTTTGCTAAATCAAAAACAATCAACAAATGCTACAATGTACAGTCAATAATGGTAAAATTTTCCTGTGCATGCTCAAATATAATAATCTTAATCATAAATTGTCTTACTTTTTATCAAGTTTTTTAAAAAAATTATTAGAAGGTAAAATAAAGAAAACACATTGTATTTTTTAAATTTTTGGAAGTTAAGGTACTGAAATAAACATTTTACAAAATTTAAGAGTTTGTATTACATCTCTGCATTGTTATCTGTTAAAATGGTGTAAAATATGATAAATGGTATTCCAGACAAAAAATAAAATAATTTAATAAAAATTACAATTTGAAGAAAAATTTATTCCTTTAATAATAAAAAGAAAATTGTCAAAGTTAGAAGAATCAAATCTGGGCATAGTGGAAAAGTTTACGAAAGAAGTGCAGAATTTTTACCAAACATGTTTCCAATATGTTAAAGAATGGTCTGGAACTAATTCAGCATTTGAAAGATTTTTTGAGATTGAATGTTGATAATTTAACTGTAGCACTTATTGTAAAGTTCAATATGAAGGATATTTCTTGCTGCAAAATTTCTGATATATATTAGAAAATGATATATAATTTAAAAAATTCATTCAATGGAGAGATACTTATTTAGGTAAATAATTAAAAGGGATGTAAGCACACTTGTGTACTTTGTTTGAATTAATGAAATGTTTTAGATATTTCTGTTGTAATTTTTTCTTCCTCCTCTTCATTGTAAGAAAATTATTCACTTTAATTATACAAATATGTGAAAAAGAAACTGTTGTATAACTCATATGAATTGATCTGTTTAAAGTAATTCTCTATTCCTTAATATACATTAAAAAAATGCTAAGCCATTTTTATATATGTTTACTGAGCATTTTGTGAATGATTAACATTCATGGGTATTTTTCATATAAGTATTAACTACATGATTATAAACTTAATTTTTTGATTCACCGTAGATTGATCTTGGAATAAATTACTAACAATTGAAATTTAAACAACCCAAGTTAATTAAACTTTTGCTTTGCGTTAGCTAAAAAAAATGTTCCATCAGTTACACAACTACCACAATCTATCAATTTTATTGAACCATTTATTAATCTTATACTTTAATTTCAAACAAGAATATTCTGGAATTCTTCTTAAAATATATATACATAATTCAAAAAATATGAAAATTTATTGAATATATAATATATTCAAAAGAATATATTATATATAATGAAACATCACACACATACATTAGAAATGTATTATATGTTTATGAAAAAAGAAAAATATTTCATCCCCCTTTCATGTTATTTTTACAGTAACTAAAGTGTAAGAAAATGGATTTTCCTTCAACTACAACAACGAAGATTTGTACTCCACTGAAGAGTTAATTCTTATACAGGGGTGGCCAACCTTATAGCTATGGGGGCCAAACAAATCTAACAATATCATTCACTGTGCCACACTATAGGGAATATTTGAAACAATTGAATTTCTGTGGCAATGCATACAGATTTGTAGTTTTATAATACATTAAAAGTATACAGCATTTAAAGATATTAACAAAAATAAGCAACATAATAAATAAATCTATTCCTTCAACATAGATAAGAAAAATTCACATTATGCACATAAATAGGTATCTTGTAAAAACTTTGATTAAAATAAAAAATATAAGTATTCCAGCCATATAATTAGTATACCTTCAATACAAAAAATTTTAATTACAGAAATTTCTTCACATGTATATATATGGAACCAAAAGTGGAAAGCAGAGTGCAGTTGTGATGTAATAATTTTAATGTTTTTGCGAGATATGAAGCAATTCAAGGACATGGAAAATAAAAGTAAAAAAATTAATATCAATGAGCTTAAAATCATTGTGAAAAAGTCTTCGGGATATAATCAGATCCATTGGATGGCAGTACTCATCAATCCAGCATGTTATTTATAACTTTAAATATACAGAAGTTTACACAGCCAAACTTCGTTCTGGTCGTCCATCTAAACTTGCAATCAGAGAAAAATGAAGTATGAAATCCGTAGTGAAAAATAATTCGCGTTTGGAAACTCAAACTGCAACATTCACGAGAAGTTCTAAAAACATTTGTTTGGGTGTTACAAAAAAAATCTTAAAAAAGGGCGGATACTGTAGTCGAGTGGTTCACAAAAAGTCTTATGTTTCAAAAGCCAAAAGATAGCTTTTGCAAAAGAGCATATACATAAGCCTCCAGAGTTCTGGAGAACTGTGATATTCTCCAAGAGAGCAAATTTTGTATCCTTGGCATAATATTGTAAATTGGTATGGAAAAAAACCTTGTACAAGTGCTTCAAAAAGAGCATTTAGTTTAATAGGAAATTACTTTGGCAGTGAAGTTATACTGTCGGGGTGCATGGCAAGTTGGAGCATATCGAATCAATTATGAACAAATTTGATTACCTTGATGTCCTAAAAACAATTTAAAGGAAAGTGCTGCCAAACTCAGCCTAAGATCGTCATTTCATTTCCAACACGACAACGATTTTAAGCATACCACTGAGATTGTGAAGCTTTGGCTCATGTATAATGTCCCAAATCAATTGTACATGCCCCCGCCAGTCATTTGATCTGAATCCTTCAGAACACCTATGGGATTTGTTGGAGCCCATAACTCGTCAACACGTCTAGCAAGGATATGCTGAAGAGATGTCAAAAGATAAGCACTGAAGAAACCACAAGACTTAATAATTCAATACTGAAACGACTTCAGGATGTTCTCAAAAGACGGTGTTAATCCCAACCAGCTATTAAATAGCTCATCATCCTTGTTAAATAATTGTTATGGTTACTACTAAAACAGTGAACGCAGACTGTTTCTACTTGATTTTTGTTAGTATTGCCACAAACCTGTATTTATTTTAAAAGCTATGAAAGCAAACCCAGTTTACTTTAGTTTTTTATTCTCAATACTAGAAATAAACTAAATAAAATATAATTAATTTTTTTTTTTCAAATTCCAGTTTTTGAATTTTTTGTTGTTTTTTATGTAAGCAACAATACGTGAACGTAGACTTTTTCTAGCACGTGTATATGCATTCATTATTATGTATACTCATCAGTATTTGCATCAGGTTAAAAATTTTGGAAACTAAACAAGGTTAAATAATTATGTCCCATTGATGTATAACTTAGAAAAATATCTTATAGTTTTTTATTCTTATTCAGTGTCTAGCTATAAATATACATTATAGATAATCATCATCCCTTTATAACAAACAGGATGATTCCAGAACTTTTTTTAGACAAATTCCTTTTTAGGAAAAAATTGATGGAATTCAACTACTTAAAAATTATCAGTATTACTTCATTGTGTTGTACACCATAATGTATAGAAATTGTTTGTGGTGGCATTTCACTTTTAATTACTTATTTTTTAATCTAGAAATTATCCTCATATATTAGCAATCTTAATATTTACTAAATAACAGGCACATAATGATCAGATTAGATGAAAATAGGACCTAAAATACAACTCACTTTTAGAGAATCTAACGGTACAACATTTTTACCTTACATTTCTGTTACATATTGTTATCTATACACATGTATATTCTTTTATTACTTTTTAAATGTACAATAATATACTTCTATCCCTTAAAAACTACTTCCATTAAAATGGGTGTACATATTTGATTATATTTTTTAATTAAATACACATTTCAAACAAAATGCTACACACTTTCATACAAAAATATTTTATTCTCATAATCAGAAATAATGTTACCTTGATACACATGATTAAGTATGTTGTAAAAATTCTTAGGAAACAGGATACAAATGCAATGAAGCAATTTATTATTTTACGATTATTGCATTAAAACATTAGCTAAATACAATGTACAATTACTTTAATCATTCAATTTATCATACATACAGTTTTACAAAAATGGTGAAATTATTCCAAATTAATTTTTTTTTTCTGAGGATTTTTTCCCAACCATATGATTCTTGTGACAGGAAATAACTCATTATTTCAAACAACATAATTAATTTCTAACAAAACTTTAATTTCTACGCTATTGCGAATTCTTTTAATTTAAATTAAATTGTAAGCACTACTTCTTCATCCCGTAGAGATTAACTCTCTTTTCATAAATGTTTAACTTACTCGTAGCTGGAATTTTGTTTTGGAGCACCTAGCCCGTCAGGGCTTTTATCTCCTGTCTTAGGGTGATACAACATGAGAAATTTAAAAACTTGCCCATTTAATTAAAGAATGACTTAATGAATTTTTAACAAGATTTAATATAAAAGTAGTTACTGAGAAAATAATTAGGATTAGCAAAACTTTAGAAAATTAAATAGAATTACATTATGTAGGGATAAATTTTACTTTGAGGATCAGCATTTTAAATATATTATTTCCTAACCACCCAGAGGGGGGTAGCAGCTTATCGTGATATGTTATGGGTGTAATAAAGGAGGTTCTCTTTTCTCGCGGGGCGGGAGGGAGTAACCTGTTGTGTGTGGATGGAAGATTCCCGTTCTTGACGACGTGGTAACATGACGTCTGTTCCTGAACCTGGAAGCCTGGTCGGCGATTCTAGCGACCAATGCGTTGATATGGAGGATATTACTGCCTCCTCACTCACAGAAGAGCAGAGATGTACAAAAATATCAGGTCTGGAAACGCAGATCCAAATCTTCGATGCAAGGAAGGACTACGTTCTAAAGATGATTGAGATCGACAAGAAGAACAAACATCCCCTGCCGGAAACAATGCCAAAACTGGAGGGCGAGCTGAAGTTCGTAAAAGAAAAGATCATCTTCCTTGAGGGTAAAGCTGAACGAAACTTTACCTTGCCCAGTCCCACTTTGTAACCATAACTTTACATTCAAACCTACCAAAAGGCATGCTGAGCCCATTGTAAAGCCAGCCAAATTAAAAATTAAAAGTAAAAACAATAGTAATAACATTAACGATTTTATAGCAGCGAAAAGAACAGTAAAACCATCCCAAGAGGATAAACAAAACTTAATAGCTACCGACAATAAATTCGCAGTGCTCGACACTGATAAAACCGGTGCCGAGGACGTCACCCCAGCTCCTTCAAAAATTAAGCTGATCACGATGAAGCTGTTTAAAGATTACAACTTAATTTTACAACAGATCCACAAAACTCACCCAACAGCCACAAACACTCACATCAACGGCTTCATAAAAATCCAACCTCAAACACCAGACCACCATCGAGAAATCACCGAATTTCTCGCAGCCAAAAAAGTTGAGTACTTTGTGACAGACCCCTTGGCAAACAGGCCACTCAAGCTAGTCATAAAGGGACTTCCCGCTTCCACGGAAGTTGAGGAAATAAAAACTGATCTTCTAAACAAAGGAATTGCGGTCGAAAAAGTGGCCCAACTTAGGCAATTCACTACTAAAAACCCCCTCCCATTTTTCCTCATTGAAATAACCCGAAACGAAAATGTCGATGACATTTTCGCCATAAAAAGCTGCCTCTATATGCAGATCAGATTGGATCCTTTCAAAAAGGGCTCGCGAACGACTCAGTGTTACAATTGTAACCTGTTTCACCACGCGAGTCAGAATTGCCACATGAGAACGCGCTGCCTGAAATGCGGTGAAAACCACAGGACAGGTCAGTGCGCAATCAAGGAAAAAATAGAAAACCCTACCTGCATTAACTGCAACGCCAAGGGACACATGGCCTCTTCAATACAATGCCCACTTTTCCCGAAACCCAAAAAGGGTAAGGGAAAATCACCTACAGAAAACATACAGAGAAACGAAAACACCCAGGCTAACAACACCAGAATTATCCCCGGCTTAAGTTTCGCTCAAGCTACTAACTCTAATACACACCAACAGATGGCGACACGCGGGAACGTCCCCTCGGCGCCGATCAACCAATTCGCTAACAGAGCAGAACCCATTAACAGGGAGGCACCTAATGCACCCATTAAAGAAAGTGACGATTTTTCACCTTTCTACACGCACTTCAAGAAATCCAAAATATCTTCAATCTTTTTCCCTCACTATTAAGTGAAATGAAAAAAGCTTACAGTAGTCCAAACCCGGCAGATAAGCTTGGCTATCTGCTAAAGGGAGTCTGCTCCTCCATCTCTAATCTAACTATTAATGAACAATAATTCCTTTTTCGGCCTTACAATATCCTCCTGGAATGCGGACGGTGTGAGATCGCGTACTGTTGAGGTACGTGATTTCATTGATAAGTACTCCCCTGATATTTTATTAATCCAAGAAACACACCTGAGACCAGAGAATTCTTTCAAAATTCCCAATTATACTTGCTACCGTAACGACAGAACCCACCCGGCCCCAGGCTGGGGTGGAACTGCGTTATGTAGTAAACGTACAATAGCCCATTATAGAATTCCCACCCCACTCCCCCTTACTACTGTCGAGGCCACCCTGATTGCTCTCACTCCCACTGACCATGACCCCATTTTAATAGCCTCTATTTATATACCACCCGGTAATTCCAACACCTTGGGTGCCGACCTCGACACAATATTCAGTTTGCAAAATTTTTCAATCCTCATAGGCGATTTTAACGCTACGCACACCTCGTGGGGTTGCACTCGTTGCGACACCAGAGGTAGAAAGCTCTACAGCTACATCATAAATAATAATATTGATCTCTATGCCCCACCTACACCCACTAGATACGGAACTGCTTCAGCTACTACAATTGATTATGCACTGGTAAAAAATCTAAACTGGCCCTGCACCATTGAATCAATCCCAGAATTAAGCTCTGACCACAACCCGATAAATCTTCGTTTCCCGAGAACCACTCAATTTCAACTTCCCCCACCTAAACTCACCACTACCTGGAGTAAATTTAGATCTATTCTCTCTAACCCAAATAACTTCTATCTCCCCGATGCAAATTCTACCGACGAGGTTGACACCCAAGTGGACAACCTCACCAATGAAATTTTAAGTGCCCATGCCAGTGCATCAAAACCAGTCCTCCCCTCGGAACCACCATTTGTCCAGGGTGAGCTTAAAGAACTGATCAAAGCAAGAAACCGAGCCAAGAAAACTTGGCAAACCACCAGACACCCACAACACAAAACAGAATTAAATAGACTTCAAAATAAAATTAAAAGAAAAACCTATCTCTACAGACAACAAGTATGGGAGGAAACACTTTCTACTCTGAGTACTGAGGACAATTCCCTTTGGGGGACTGCCAGAGCATTCAGAAGGAAAGCCGCCCCGATTTCGGCCCTTAACGGCCCGGACGGTACTGCTCTCAGCGATACACACAAAACTGATCTTATTGCTAATTCGCTGGAGAGACAATTTCAGATCAACGACATACATAACCCACACAAAGACGAAATCATCTCAAACATTGTGGATGCGTACTTCATCACTAATAATAACAACACTGACCCCCTCCCCCCTCCTCTGCCTTCGGAACTCATTAATGTTATTAAAAATGTAAAAATCAAGAAATCTCCGGGCAGAGAAGGAATAACAAATAAAATGCTTAAAAACCTACCTCTACTAATAATTTTCCGGATCACTAACATCATTGATAACATGCTCAAATTAAAATACTTTCCCACATCATGGAAAACGGCAGTTGTGATTCCGATTCTGAAAGCGGGAAAAAGCCAAACCGCCCCAGAGTCATACCGCCCAATCTCGCTACTCCCAGTTCTCAGTAAGCTGGCTGAAAGAATTATTTTAGCCAGACTTAATGACTTCTTGGAAACTCAAAACATCCTGATCCCGGAGCAGTACGGGTTCCGTCCTCGTCACTCCACAACTTACCAGCTTCTCAGAGTAGTCGAGTACATCAAAGAGGCAAATGACAGGAATCAGAACACGGCCGCCGTTTTTCTTGATATCCAAAAAGCCTTCGACCGAGTCTGGCACACCGGTCTAATTTTTAAACTAATAACTTACAATATTCCACCCCCCTTAATTCTCCTAATTAAATCTTATATCTCTAATAGAACCTTTTCAGTTAAGATTAACAACACTTACTCACAAGAAAAGACAATAAATGCAGGGGTAGCTCAAGGGTAAATTCTTGGCCCTATGCTATTTAACCTGTATGTCAATGACATTATTAAAAGCACTAACACTAAATTATGTATGTACGCAGATGACACAGCTATACTATCACGACACTATGACTCGAACACCCTTATCACCAACTTAAATGAACACCTAGCTCACCTTGAGACATGGTTCTCTGTTTGGAAAATCGCCCTGAATTCGTCAAAAACTGAAGCAGTTTTCTTTTCCAATAAAAAACTACCTCCGGAAATTATTTTACAAAATCAAAGAATTCCCTGGTCTCAGCACACCAAGTATCTTGGTGTCATTATAGATAAAAACCTCACTTTCCGACAACACGCAACATATGTTAAAAATAAATTTAAAGCAGCGGTACGCGTTAACTACCCCTTAATTTGCAGAAAGTCTAATTTAAGTAGACGAAATAAAATGCTTATCTACACACTGATCCTGAAACCTCTCCTCACCTACGCCTCCCTAGTCTGGGGACACGCAGCAACGTCCAACATTAATCTAATTGAAACAGCTCAAAACGTAATTATTAGACAAATTTTCGAGGTGCACTGGTACATCAGAAATAAAGACCTCAGAAAATCATGTAAAATCCCCACTATTAGACAAACTATTAAAAAACTTGCAATAAAGTTCTTCAATAAAGTTGATAACCACGAAAACCCAACTCTCCATGAAATAGATCCCTATAATACCTATTCCTTTATTAGAAGGCCAAGAGACATCCTGGTCAACCCAGATTTTGATTAATTCCCGTCTGCTTTACCATTTTAAATTCTTTTTTCTATTTAACTATTCTTTTTTCGCCGGCCCTCATTTTTCAGAATTCTTCCTCCCTCTCGGAACTACGGACGCTTGCTGCCCCCTGATTGGCTAGGCCAAACTCCGCCTACTTCCAGATCTCTAAAAAATTTTCATCTCCCTTGTCTCGGAGCCCTTCTTTAAGAGCTCCTATCAAAATTTTTTATCATTGCATCTGGAATATTTTTAACTCTCTGTAATCCTTAATTTTAACATTATCCACCTCAAGTACTTTTATTTAAAATGGGCAACAATAAGTATCGTTTCAGTCTCTCTCAAAACCCATGAAAGGAGATTAGAGTCCTGCCAAAGGACTAGGTGCTACTGTGTGGATGGAATAGTGTGATTGGCTTCTGACCCGTAGGTTCTGTCGCCGTGTCCGCTAGTGAGTGCTGCCCTCTGCCTTACGGCTTTGGAGCTACTCTGATTGGATGTTGTTGTCTGTTGTGATTTATGATATTTAATTTAAAGTAGGAGATATCTTGGTAATTGTATTTATGAGAGATTTTGCTTGATTTAAATTAGTTTAACAGGATGTTTCTGGGTCTGTGTGTGGTGTGTGTCGGTGTGTACTTCTCGATCTTTTGGATCGAGGGATTATCAGATGTGTCTATGTTTTTAAAGAAGTTTACCGACAGTTTTTGCATGAACTGCCGGATAGTTTTAAATTTAATTGCGCGTCTGAGATCGGCATTTCTTATGTACCAATCGGCACACAAGATTTGCCTTAGTGTTTTGTTCTGTAATATTTCGAGTTTATTGATGTGTATCTTAGATGCTTTCTTCTCAGTTTTCCAGAAGATTCTATTAGGGAAAAATTCCCTATAACTGCCAAATTCTTCCCTCAAACTGCCAAATTTTTCCCTCTTAAAAACTGAATAATTTACTTTACCCTACCCAGCTCTAAAATAGACTAGTCCATTATTTGCAGTCTTCAGCCTCTAGTACTAAAATCATTCTTGCTATAGCGCTCGTGCTGAAAGGTTCGTATATAAAATTCTAGCGGGGAGATTTATTGATTAGGTATTTTATAACTTTGAATTATAATGTTTGATTGTTACATTTTTTTGCAGTTTTTATATTGTATCAATTTCCTGTTAAGTTTTCCATCATTTTAACATATTTGCTGATTTATGGAATTTCTAACTTATGTGAACAACTAAAAACTTTGATTCATAATTTTGAATTATTATTATTTTACTCTTTTTATATTGTATTTTTATTTTATTTTGTGCTTTGATTTGATGTAATTAACATTTTCCGTTCATCGACTTTCTAGCTTCTGCCGTGTAAAAGCTCGATTCTCCGATCACGTGAATGTAAAAATTTTATGCTTTGATTATTTATAATGTTTTAATAATACGTTTTAAAATTTCCAGGTATTTACCATTGTAGTAGATTCATTAATTTTTTAGTTCCTGCTGGGTGATTGCCCCCTTGGCGGATCTCGTGAGTGTAAAACTTTTTCTTGTCGTTAAATCGAAAGTTCTATTGATTGTTATGAAAAATTAGCGTAAATATATGAGGTAAATTGTTTGGCTAAATTTTTAAATGATTGTGAGAATAATAATAGAAAATACAAATTTTCTGGAGGTGTTCTTGTAAAAGAAGGGTGCCCTGCTAGGATCCAACCAAAGGTAATAACACTATTCTTAATAAGAAAATACATTAATTTAATTAAAGTAAGAAAAAAATCATTATTGGAATGTATTATCTATTGCAAAAAATTTTATACGAATCACATGTAAAGATCTACACAATATGTTGAGATTTAACTTTCCCTTAACCTTTTCCATATCATGAGTGAAATTGTAGATTTAGATATTTAACACATTTGCTAACATGTGAAGCTTCCTAGACATATAAAAGAAAAACTAGTTGTATAGAAATATCAAAGATTCTATATTCTAATTATTAATGGAATATCTCTCTCTCTTGGTAGAATCACTCTTTATAAAGACTTTTAAGGGATCAGTATAATATATTTTTCAAAGCATAATCAAGCATTTCAACTGGTTTATAAAACTTCTATAGAGTTCATTAAAGCTAATCTTGAAGTGGGTATTGAAAAAAATCTTAAGTATTAGAATATATGTATTCGGTTAATAGAAGTTTAATTGTACTTGACTAATAAGGAATGCTTTACTCTGTTGCTCATGTTATTATTAATAAATTAAATACAGGAAATATGTATTGTGTTTCAACATTCTGAGAGAAAGGGTGCCCAGTTAAAAATTAATTGCATTATGCCTTCAATGCACTTGGAAGAAATGATTAAATGATCTTGTTTTCCAATTTTGAAATGCGAAGGGAAATTTCTCTAGTAGCTCATTTGGAAGGAATAAGTTCAATCAGATGTAAACAAATAATGGAAAATTTTAAAATTGCATCGACTGATAAAAAGCCTGCTTTCAATAAATATTTTGATGATATTTATTGTAATTCAGCCTACTAATAGTATAAGTCACATCATCTATACTTCTGCATGCCAATACTGATAAAAATATATATTGTTAATCTATATTCACAATACATGAATGTCCAATTATTTTAAAATGAAAATTTAACTGTCAAGCAGATAGTTTGTTGAAAATACAGCATGACACATATTTAGCACATTATAGAATTTTAAATGGTACTCTCCCCAGTTTATATCCTCACAACCTATTTCCATTTCAAAATGAATTGAAGATTCCTGACAGATATTTATGACCAGGCAACAAATTCTTGGTTTGTAAAATCGCGGACTAATGGAGATGTATTTTATGTTGTTAAAAAGATTATGGTAGCATTTCAGAAAGAGGCTATGTGTGTGTGTGATCAATGCCATTACAGGTGTGTAAAATTATCATGTTTGGCTTGGTATACATGTGAATGCTCAGATAATCATGCACCATGTAAACATATTAAGTTCATTCTTAAATTGTTTGAGAGATTCCATGTTGTTGAAAATGTTGAATATACTTCTTTCCATATCTCAGATAGAAAGTGTGGTATGGGGTCTTCCGCCAAAGAAATATGTAATAACATAAGAAAAACCAGGAGACTGAACTTCTACTTGTAGTATTA
>BMAO01016675.1:0-21713 GCA_019973975.1 Trichonephila clavata
GTTATAGTAATTATCCCATTTTTAAACTATTAGATGTACAGTCTTGAAATTTGATAAGCAGATTCCTTTCGTAAAGTAGAGAACCGCTACAAAATGGGTTTCGCGAATATCAACTACCAAGTTTAATTTCGGGAGATTAAGAGGCGTAATCAATAAATATTTCCATTTTTAAACTATTTGATCATCCTGCTTGAAAATTGGTAGGCATGTTCCTTTCATGGAATAGAGTTCCTATAACAAAGAATAAAACGAAAATTGACCCCAAGGATGGTTGCGAGGGGTCAAGAGGAGTTACAGAAAAAAATTCCTGTTTTTAATTGTTAAACCCAAATACTTGAAATTTGTTAAGCATGTTTCTTTTGTTGAATAGGGATCCACTAAGAATGTATTTTAAGGAAATCAAGTTCTGGGGGGCGTGCAGGGGGTTACTGGGACGTATTGACAAAAAAAAAATTCATTTTTTCGAGCTACAAGGACTATAATAATGAAATTTGGTTTGCATTTTTCTTTTGTTGAATTGAAATCCGCTAAGAGCGGTTATTTTGGAAAACGTTTCTCAACGGGATTACGACGATATTGATAGTAAAACTTTTGTTTTTTTTTTCCTGTTAGATTTAGACTTGAAATTTGGCTTGCATGTTCAATTTACAGAGTAGAGATCCACCGAAATTTGGTTTTGCGGGAATCCACTTGATTTTTTGGGTTACGAAGGAGCAAACATCATTCTATACTTCAATTTTAGAGATTTTTAGAAAATACAAATTAGATGAGTTCTGCCCCCTTTTTTTTTTAATCAACAGGCGACAGTTAAAGGTATAAGTATATTCTTCAATACAATCGAATTCTTAATGCAGGACTTAGATATCAATAATTTATACATATATATAAGCAGTAAAAATTTATAAAACATCATGAAATACCCAGCGAAGCGGGCGGGTAACGGCTAGTACTATATAAAAGCTGTTAATTTCTGGTAAGCATATCAAGCTTTGTTTCATTCATTGCATACATCATATTACAATCTGTTTGAAAATCATTTCAGGATTTTATGTCCTCTGGTTCATATGTAAATTTTTCTTTCCCCCATTTAGAAATTTTATTTTGTTAGTATTGTGGGATATACATTAGCAAAATGAGAAAAACTTAAAAGGTATTTTAACTTCTGTTAAAAAAAATTTAGAGTATTTTCTGAATTTTTTGATATGTTAATTTATAATTTCTTTCATTGACAGTTTTATTTTATCTGAAATATCTATAATTTCTTATTAATTATGTATTGTACTTATTCTTTTTTAAAAAAATGAAAAACAAAGGATTTATTATTATTTTTATTGAAAAATTTCTTTTCAATTTCCCTAAATGGAATTTAATTTTAGTATATATTGCAAATTATTTTGTTCGGTATATTACGCGTTTAATGTGTTCTGTTGTTACATTTAAGTTTTGCTGCATTTCAGATTCATTTCTTAAACATTCATAATAATTTGAAATTATATAATAACATGATGTTGATTGAAATGTTTTTATTAACAAAGTACTCTTTATATTTATTTAAATTATTTCTAATAGGAAAAATGGATGCTGTTAAACTTCTAAATGCTAATAAGCATGGAAAAGAAAACTTTAAAAGGTATATTTCATGTATTTTATATTCTGAACTGTATATATATATTTCCTCTAGTCTGTCCTTATTTCTGTAGAAAATTACATTCTTAGTACACAGTTTTCAACATGGGACAAACAACTGAGGGGGTTCTTTTTGGTTTATCAAAAAAAATTATTATTATTTAAAAATAAAGCTTTTAGAAAAGATTGAATAATGCTTTTACTTTGAATCAATTTTTTTAAGTCAAAATTCTTATTTTGGTTATTCTAAATTATTTTACTTATGGTGTATAAAATATGTAAAAGATTTATCATTAAAACTGATTTACGCTTAAACTTGATATAAATTATGAAAGATCACAAGAATAGTTATGTTTTTAAATTTTGTACCTTTTAAAAGATACTTACAAATGAATAAAGACTTACATATAACAACATCATAATAATGGTACAGTTAGATATGATAACAGTGTGATGAAGCAGATAAACTTATTTAGTGATGGTGTTTCCACTGAACAGCAACAGACAGCTTAAAGGCTCAAAATAAGCAGTTCTTAATAATTGCTTATCTTATTCCCCCCCCCCCCCAATGCAGAGAGAACTTAAGTGTTTTGATGATAGTAACAAGGAAATAAAAATAATTTGCAAAACAAATTAAGTATTTGTATTATTACTTCATTTAAATTTTCTGTACCATTTAATTTTATTAAATATCTTTGTTATTATTTATTGAGGATGATTTAAGTTAGGGGTCTTCAACCTGTAGTTCATTGAAGGGACTTTTAGTGTTCCCACATTTGAATTTGAGATAATTTTTTTCTCTTTAATCTTGACATTTAAAACATTCCGTTGATATGTTTGATATCCATTTGAAGTAAAATTTTCTAAAAATGACAAATGTTTCAAAAAAATTCACAGTATTGTAAATATTTTTAAAAAGTTTCATTGATCTTTTTTTATACCAATATACATACCGTAAAATCAGGCGTATAATTTTATTTTTATTGTGAAAACTAATCAGTTCTTTTTTATTAGAAATAAATAAATATCAATCTTTAAAAATAAGATAGAAAATAGCTTCCAATATTAATCAATACTGAAAATTAAGTTGGTGTTTTGTAACACTTTTTGGTTGCCTTGCTAAAATTGAATAGTTTTATTTCTCATTGGATTAAAATATTAAATAGTTAAACTGATTTTCAAATATTTTTTTCTGTTATATATTCCAGTTCATATTGATAATGTTAAGCATGACAAAAGTAATTTGGCATTTGAATGAATGTATATAATTTTAAAATATTTTTTTAATTAATTTGAGTTAGTAATGCTAAAAAAAATATCAACCTGCCCAGTCTTGTTATGTGATGAAAGAAATTTTGTTGCAGGAAGAGTAATAAAAGTCGTGAATTCAGAAATGCAAGGTATGGTTATGGTGGTAAAAAGAAGGGATCCAAATATAATACAGCAGAAAGTAGTGCAAACGCACATTTTAGGAATCAAGGTGGCAAGGTAATTTATGGCATAAATATATTTAATTTATTCATATTTTGATAATTTTTTGTTTCTTTTATTGACTTTGTCTTTCTCTGTTTGTAGAAGCATTCATTTGGTAAAGCTAGGAAAACAAGACACAAAAGAAGGAGATAAAATTCTTTTTTATTCATTTGGAATTCATATGTAAATAAAAACTTTTTTTTTTCTTTTTGCAAAGTGTTTTTGTTACAGCAATGCTTTGATTCATGTTGCCTTTAAAATGCTCTTTTAATTTTCATGTTCCTTTTAATCATTATTTACTTTCCCAGGCAAGGTAGATACTTATTCTATATCCTTTGCACGATTAATATGAATATCTTACTCTGGTTTCTCTCTTAGAAGTAGGGGAAGGGGGTTATGTTTAAAATTTTTATATTAATCTGAACAAAGGAAGAAAAACATTCACACAATGATTGTAAAATAAATGGGTTTGCAAAATAGTTTCACAAAAAAAAAAATTCTATATCACATTTAATATGTTAAATATGTTGAAAAAACCTATTTTCTTCTAGTAATATTATTTCTCAATTGGTTGGTTGGTGTCTTGTCATGAACAATAATTAAATAGGACCAAAGGTCCTACAGACAGCATTGGCAATCTGGATGAAGTTATCTTCATATAAAATCTCACGGGGGGGGGGGTGCTAATGTGCTGAAATTTTGCCAAATAGCAGGACAGGAGACATTATTACTGGTCAAAGGTTTGTTTTTGCCAAGTATTCTACTAGTTAGTACATTTTAAATTATATATAAAATTATGATGTATAAATTGGTGAGAACATTTGTGCATTTTTATTAAATTTTCCCAAATTGGAATAAAAATTAACAAATCTATGCTTGTGAATGTATTCTCACCTGTTATACAACAATGTTGAATTCCTTCTTATTTTAAACATGTGAAAAAAATTAATGTAAAATACCTTAACTGAGCAAGATTTATATTTATGTCTCAAAATTTTCAATATAATTCTAGAAAAATTTGTAACATTTGGTTGCAATTAATTAATTACAGTTTAATTAATTAAAAGCTAGTGTTTTACATTTTTATTCAATTTTGTTTCGGACTCAGTTTTGTGAAAAAATTAAAATTGATAGATTTGTGTGCAATAATTAATCAATAAATGAGAGTTTAAAAATTGGAGATTATTTTCAAAATATGCAGTATGTATCAATTTATCAAATAAGAATTAGATTTAATATACATTATCATACCAACTTTTACACTTTGCCTGTAATATTTGTTTTTTTGCCTTTTATTACACTTATATCCCCAGATCAGTGATTCGCAAAATGGTCTATATCGACCCCCAGGGGTCTATAATGACCTGCAAAGGGATCCACATCAGTGAAAAAATAATTTGAGGGTTTATGAGGTGTACATAGGGAGTCTACAATTTTGGCTCTCATGGAACTAGATCATGACTTTAATTTTAAAATAAATTAAAAGTAAAAAAGCTTTTTTAAAACAAGCTTTTATTTAAACGTGCTAAAAAGAATAAAATAAATTTTTCTTTAAAACTTTTTTTACTATCAACTTTTTCCGTCATTACACAATTTATATGATATAAAAGCTTCTCGTGAGATTTACCTCTGCAGATAAACAAGTAAATTAAATAACTTGATTAGATTGATTTTAATTTTTAAAAATTTCAAACTAAGTAAATAAGAGTACTGTAATCTCGCGACGAGCTTTTATATCATATAAATTGTGTAATGACGGAAAAAGTTGATAGTAAAAAAAGTTTTAAAGAAACATTTATTTTATTCTTTTTAGCGCGTTTAAATAAAAGCTTGTTTTAAAAAAGCTTTTTTACTTTTAATTTATTTTTCACTTTTTAGTTATAACTGGACAGGTTTCTCAGTATGTTGATCTCATTCAATGCTAGGTGTTTGCCGGTTATTTTCGAACAGTTAGCTAAATGAATTCTCCCAAAAAGGGTACTAGACTAAAAACACAATTTTTTTTTAATTCGTAATTTTTAAGCAATTTTTTCAATTTTCGTACAGATCTTGGGTAATATTGTCCTACACACGAAAAAAGAATTCATGAGATTTTTTTCATAAATGACGAAGTTATTAAATGTTTAATTAAAATTTTGAGTATTTCTTAAAAAATCGTAACAAAAAAGTTTTCGGCATTTTATTTTTTAAATGACTAATTCTGAAAAAACAAAGCATGAGCTGTTTTAGTAAGGAATGTCGATTCATTTAAACAAAAAAAAATTTCATGCGCAAGGATTTAGACATTATTTTTATAAAAACGCATCGATTTTGAATTATTTTTTTAAAAAATCGTAAGAAATACAAATATTATTGTTTTGTAAAAAACATTATACCTTATCGGGACGAAATAAATGATCTTTCCGATTCTGTAATTATTTTTTGTCTGAGTTTCATAGATTAAAGTTAGATAAATTTTTTAAAGAATTTCTACAATGCTCCCTCTCAGTTTAACTTTGCAGCGTTGAGAAAGGTATACAATGTACCAATCTACTTGAAAAATAGCTCTACTGTTTTTTTGTTTTGAATTTAAATCGAAGAAAATAGATAAAAATTTCAAAACTAATTGCATACGTTGCAGAAATTAGATTTTTACGTTGTAGAAATGTAATTATTTTTTAGACAAAGTTAATTAATGCAGTCAACAGAGCTATGTTATAAAATTCCAGTTTGGCTGAAAACCAATTTTCAACGCCAACTTTTGTCATTGTTGTAACAATAACATTATTACAATAATGCAGACATATCGAAGTTGGCGCCCAAAACCAGTTTTTTAATCTTTTTAATTAATATCTTTTAATTAATTGCAATATCGGAATATAAATAGTCAAAACATGCATTGTCATCCAAACTAAATGTGTGTACAAAAATTCAGCTCAATCGGTTGAAGATATTAGCTTCAAAATTAAGTTGCAAGATTCCACCCGAACAAATTACATACATTGCAAGTTAAATAAAAGCTTGTAAGAAAGTTTAATCAAGTGGAAACCAGATTTTACCTATTTAAGATTTATTTACTAAATTTAATTAGGTTAATTTGCAGTTACAAGGTTACATTATAAATATTATTAAAGTAAGGACCATTTCAGTATTTCTTTCCAGATTTGCAAATTTTCTCAATTTCTCACAGACAATCTGTAAGGACGTTTTAGCCTATGTCCAATGTTTAATGCATTTTATTTAGGTTTTGAATCTAGGTTTGAGAATGCTTTGACTACGGTAAAGTAGGCAATTAATTCATATGGTCACACTGAAAAAAATGTCATATTACAAAAGGAACTGATCGGATTAGGCACTGACGAAGATCTTAAGGTGAAGTTTTGGAATGGATGTCAGCAATTTTGGCTTTAATAAACTACATCTGATATTTATCCTGAATTCTGGAATGTCATGAGAAAGTTTTAAATTGATTTCCTAGTGAGATGGAAGTTTCAGTGTGATTGCCAATCCGTAACAAAAGAAAGAAAAATAACTAGACATAACTATCAGAGGAGATTTAAGGTTAAACCTGACAAGTTTAATACAAATTGTTGAACATTTGTTATTGTAGCACCAGATTCATCCCTTTCATTAAATGCATTTGTTTGTTGATCAATTATTTTATGTATTAATTAAATAATGATTTAATTAATTAGCATGTGCTTTTTAAGTTTTAAACACTATACTTCATTGCAGTTATAAATTTAATTCTTTTAAAGTAAGCTGTCCAAAAGACATTAAGCAGATTTCTACCCAAAACCAAAAAATTTGGGAACCTCTGAAAGTTTCTGTCATCTGCTGACTATTTACTCCCCTGTAACTCATTTTTATCTTCTGTTCAAAAGGACTGAAAAATAAGTAGACAAAAACCGTTTATATTCTACATGCTTTATATGGCTTTCTGTTTTCCACATTGTCTGATAAAGGCAAAATATTCTTTCTAGCATATAAAGAATTTTATGAAAAGGATTGTCCGAAAACAGAAAAATATGCATTCTGTAATGTATGTTGAATCTTCAGTATTCTTCTCCTTCAGAAAATGAGTTGCATTTCAATTAGGGTTCATTATTCAATTGTGAGGTGACCACATGCAAGAATTTTTTTATAACTCTTGTAACACCAAGCTGAATGGCATGCTTATAGAGAGGATGTTCATCTTTAATCAGTCTATCAACTTTCTTCACTAAAGTCCCTCCATCCAGAGTGATATCTTTATTGAGATACAGATCTAAGACTTACTCCTGATGCTAAACCCCAGTTGCTTTTCATATACAAGAACCATACCAAAATTTTCCACTTTTTCTTTGAAAGTACATTGATGTTTTAAAATGAGTGGTTCGCCACTGATGAATGCATTAAGAGAGTTAAGACTCATAAAAAAAAATAATTTAACTTTAGCTCATTAACCTTTATGCCATTCGTATCTTTCTTCAAGGTTAGGTTTTTTCGCTTCCTCCAAGGCGCGCTTTTTTAAAAAGTGTGTATTAGAGAATTTTTTCCCCCCAGAAATGTGAGTTTAGTGTGGTTGTTGTTATTTTATCCTTATCAAATAATCATAGTTAGAATTTATAATAAATAATTAGTTAATAAAAACAATTAGTAGCAAAAAATAAAACTTTTTTTAAGAATTTATTGCTACGTAGATCGGGGTTCGAGGATTTTATGCCTTCAGTCTCAAAGAGCTAGACAATTCAGGAGCGTTGAAAATTCACTGTCGAAAAACCTTTGAAATGCAGGATACAACAAAATTTGCAAAATAAATCTCGGAAGGTCTTCTGCAGAACTCAGACACAACTATCAGTGTCTCCAAATACAAATACGTAATGTATTCGTAAGCAATAGCTCGATCGAACAGCTCAAAACAATACTACTCAACTTCAGCGAACTCCTACTAAAAGTTTACACGGATCTTTCTCGAAAGATCTGCTTACATCATAGATCATGATATTAATAGATTTCTTGAGAAATTTCTAGAAGCATCCTTATGGTCGCCAAGTTTCCATTGAATCGCCATTATAATGTAACAAACAGCGTTTCCTTAATATTTATTTTCATGCAGTGGTGAATATTACAATTTTAGCATAAGTAAACACAACAGAGAGTAATATTAACGTATTACACATCCAGGTATAAATTATTTACTCTATTTTAAGCGTTCATTACACAAAATTCATATGAGTATATTTATAGATTTACATAATATACAGATTCTTACTGTCGTTTGACATATCTCACTCGCCTTTAGTTTTTGAAAGTCTGAAACTGATGCCATTTCACTCCTAAGAGTGAAGTTCTAATTCTTGTGAAATATTGTATTCAAATCGCTATCATTCAGTCTAGTCCAGTTTTTTTTTTTTAAAGAAAACTCTTTAAGAGAATATTAACGTCACCCTTGTGACCCCGTTACTTTACTTAGCAACATGGTCGAGTCAGGGATCACACAGCAAATTGCTAAAAGGGCATCTTATCCTAGAGTAAATAATAAAGACGACGCGTTATTAATACCTCACAGTTTTTTCGCGTTAGAAAAGTTCTTCAATTTCAGTTCATGTATGCCAGTTGCGCTACTTACTCCGACACTCCGTATTTCACCATTAGGGTAATTTTATCTCCCTAGGTCCTTGAGCATGGCTGCCCCCGCAAACTCAGCCGAGAGTCTTCGAAGAGCACAAAACTAAGTTATTTCGTAAAAGGCAAGAGTGTGTCCCTCTCAACTCCCTACCTGACCCCTTTAAACTCAATGGGTGAGTCGCTTTCATGCTCCCAATCGACTCTCATTGACACATGTAACAGCCTGCACCCGGCTCTCCTCACTAGTCCTACTTCATTGGTGTGTGGGGACAATAGCTGGTACGTCTGATCCCCACTACGAAACAGCATCGTGTTCACGAACTTGTCTTGTCACAGTTAACCGAGGGTGTGTCTTTGCATCGATCGTCCGACTCTACTCTTCATTCATGTTGTTTGCGAGGGGAACCCAACACAAAGGACTCTGTTCCTCAAATCGTCCTTCCTATAGAGCGTTATGACTAGCAATCGTCTGTAAGTCGACAAAAGAAAAGGTGCGGTGATATCAAAGCCATTTTTCAAAACAGTTCCCATGTTTTGTCCTAGGCATAAGGAAAGAATGGCCGGCCCTATTTTCTGGAGATACAACTTCCCATCTTGACAACTTGATTCCCATACGTCAATCTTTATCAGTATTGTTGAGGAGAATTCTAATGAGCAGACGTCACTCCCTATTCAGCTACATGAGGGCTTTTGAAAACGGGTCTCGTAATTTTGAACCATAGTCAAGAAGTGACGAGGACGATACATAAGCTGGCACCCCATCCCCTCTCCTAACTTCGACACCAACGGGGGGGGGATGTTTGACTCGACATATTTAACATGCATCGGCCCTCTCTACACAATGGGTCTTCTGCTGTACTGGACTCAAATTCATGATACACGAGTCCGTTACCTTAACCACGGCCACAAAAACTACTTTAGAACGCAATTTGCGCGTTTGAAACAGTGCGAAATCCAGTGGGCGCGTCCTTAACTTTGAGGGACAGGTTGAGATGAACGCGCTCAGCCACCGATGGCTCAAGACTTAAATCAGTGGCTACAAATACAGGAACTTTGTGTATTGCTCTTTTTTTTTCTTCAAAATGTGCTGCATTACATCTATCGGACTGCCATCATCTTCTAGGTTTATAAGTGAGATTTCCTTGTTCTCCAAGAAAGAATTTGTATGCTTACCAAGGTAAATTGGGGTTTCAACATGGCCCGTGATTTTTCCGATATCACTCAAGACATTCAAGTTAACAGTTCCAATACCATCTAAGTTCGTTCCTTGGTTGAGAATAAAAGTCCTCGAGATCTTTTTCCATCACTGTTCACGACACTATTTTCAAAATCTAATTGTATCGCAATGAAAAAGTGTTCAGTAAAAAATGTTTAAAAAATATAATATCTTTGCATTCCGGCAGTATCGGTAGATTCTAGCTTTTACCTCACTGACGTTGCATTTAATCTTTTCGCATCTAAAAATGACGAATTCTCTGCAAATATTATTGTGCAATTATAAAAATAAAGCAAGATCTCGCAACAATCAATACATGGGGAAACGATATTACTGATTCAATAGAAGGACATTTGGCCAATTCAACCAACTCACTTCCACGTGGACCCTTTTCAGGATGGCCTTAAAACTACAAAAAGTCTTACCCGGACTTCCTACGACAGACAGTCTTCTCTCGTGTTCATTGAGATTGTATGCTACCACGAACCGACTTAAAGTCAATAGAACTTTACATTGTTTTTTCCGCTCAAAGGAAATTGAGAAACTCTTACTTGCTCCTTCTCATAATAAGACCATGGAATGCGTTGCATTAGACTACTTTTATATCTCTAATGGCAGTTGCACCGTGTTTGTGTGAGTGAATATTAACGTCGCTAAACGAGGGCTTCCGGCGACAGACCTCGTAATTTTGAACCATATAATCAAGTGACGAGAACTGGCACCTCCCTCTCCTAATTTCCACACCATCCTAACGGGAGGACGTTTGTGCGTCGACAGATTATACGTCAGGGCCGTTTTTAACCTCTCCGGCACCCTAGATACTTCAAATTTTTACGCCCTCCCCATCCACTATTTCCAAAGCACCTCCCACCTTCAGTACCGCTAGGCTCTCAGTGCTCAACGTGGGCGTTTAACGCTTTCAGAGGGGGCAGGTTAACCAAGTATAGTCTAAAAAAGACTAAAAATACACGTAAACTTAAATACCGGCTACCTTATGTTGATTGTATGTATTTATAAATCATTTTTATATCACGTGTGAAAATTCACATATTTCTGCAATTCGGAAAGGGGTTGAAAAACTTAAGGATTACATTAAATTGAATGATATAGTAAATTTTAGAAATTAAATAAAAACTTTTCATGTCGTCCAATGGAGCGTGATATGTCTCATATATATAATACAAGTAAAGTTAATAAAAAAAGGCTTGTGGGAACTCAATTATAACAAGTTTTGATAAATTACGTGATTTTGCAATCCTACAAGAATTGTCAGTATAATCTATGCTTGTTCTAACCGCAATCTGCTGATGCATATACTTTGCCCCCACGCCGGATGTTATAAACTAATCATTGCATGTTTATCTTTTTCCTGCCGATGCGTGTTATATGTCTCGGACTTATATAAGAGCAGGGATTATGCTCACTTAATTAAAATTAAGCATTATCACGCGCAATTGATGATAGGATTTTAAAGTTGATTTGCTCACTGTTGAGAGATACCTCTCTAGTTAATATGGCTCCCCTAACTTGGGTCAAGTATAAGAAAGGAAAAACTCACGTCTGAAGCAAAAAAGAAGAGACGGCAGAATAGTGTGGTTTATATACAATATGGATTGATCGAAAATCCAATAAGCCTTATTTCTCAAAAAACATTTTTAAATGAAGCGACGAAAGCTTCAAAAGATCCTCTTAATAAAATACATCCCCCCGGATGCGAAAGGTAAAGATATGACCTATTTTTTAGAGATGAAAAAGAAGTTTGAAAATCAGTCAACTATATCGAAATGTTTTCCATCAGCTTCTAAGCAAGACGATGACAGATTTCGAGCTTCGTACAATATCTCATTGTTGATTGCTAAAACAGGGAAGATTTAATTTTACCAACAGTTAAAGAAGTAATAACAACTGTGCGCCATAAACCAGCTGCAGATATTATCCGAAAAATTTCTTTGAACAATAATTCTGTGCAAAAACGAATTGATGAGATGGCTGAAAACATTGAAGAATCATTGTGCAATCTTCAGCAGACTTGTCAATTTTCAATTCCGCTTGGATGAGTCCACTTTACCAACCAATGAAGCATTGTTATTGTCATACGTGAGGTCTATCAAAGATGAAAAAATATGTCAGGAAATGTTGTTTACTACCAATTTGGAAACAGATACAAAAGAAGAAATTATAAAAAATTGATGCACCGGAAAAGATTTTTGAAGAAAAGGAAATCCCTTTTAATAATATTTTGTCAGTTGCGCTACGTATAACGCACCGGCTATAACATGGCGTCACAAAGGCTTCATAGTGTGCTTAAAAAATAAAGTTTCTGACGGACTTGATGTGCATTGCGTAATTCATCGACAGCATTTGGTTGCGAAAAATTTGAGTGAGCGCCACCGTACATCACTGCAATATGTTATCAGAGCAGTTAATAAAATCTGAAGTAACTTGTTGAATGGACAGATGATTTAGTCACCTTTGTATTGCCAATGATGAAGATTTCAACCGATTGCTGCTTCACACAGACGTCCGCTGACTGTCAAAAGGTACTTGTTTGACTCGATTTTACAATCTGTTTGGGTCTGTGATAGAGTTCTTAGGAAACAAAGACACGGAATTGTGTGACAACCTCATCTCATCAAAGAACAATATTGCGTACTTAGCAGAGCTGTATAAATTATTTAATGATGTCAATCTCCAACTTCGAGGTGACGACTTAAGGGAACCAGGACATGCTCGAAAGTGTAAAATGCCAAAATTAAGACCCTTTGTTTATGAGACATATATCTTTTAAAATTTCCAATACAGCTTAGATATTTTATGTTCTTAACAAAGATAATTTAATTATATTCTGTAGAACTACAAAAATAACTTTTTAGTTCAAAAGTTGTTTTTTCCCCCTACTTAATTTAAGTAATACATAATTTTTGAGAACTCATAATACATACTTATGTTTAGGTACCATTTTTTAAAAAAGAATCTTTTTTTTATGCAAGGTATTTTTTATACATATATAAAACAATACACAATAGAGAGTGAACCTATTTTTTAATGAAAATTTAGTATAGTTTCCTTAAAAAAATTATGGAATATGGAAAATTTCTATTTTTCTGCTTTTTTTATGCATAAAACCATTTTGAAAAAGTTAGGCACTATTTTAGTAGGAAAAAAAATTAGGTTCACTATATCCACAGGCATCTTGTATAGAAGTATAAAAAAATCTGGAATCTTATAGTGCAATAGTTTTTTTAAAAAATGTACCTAAATGCAAAAAAAAATATGCTTTTGAGAAAAAGTGAAAAAACTAAAAAAAATAATGTTTTCACATATTATACTCTTGATTAGTATTTGCTTGCCTATTTTTATAGGCCTAATAATAATGTTTAATCATTTTCTACAGTTACAAAAAGTAATTTTAAATTTATATGTCTTCTTTCCTTTGTTTTAGTTAACATGAACATAATTTTCGAGATACATATTTTCATGCAGGTACCACTTCTCACAAAAATATTTCTTGAATATACAAAAATTTTTACACACATATATAAAGCAACATTTCAAACGTAATGAAGTTTTTTAATGAATTAACTGCAAAATTTCTTTAAAAAATAATCATAAAACCTTAAAATTCTGAAAATCTTAATTTTCGAGATCTTGTAATACATCTTATGCCACGGAATAGCGGGGTTATTCATTCAAATGAAAAAAAAATCAAAAGTTTATATAGATCAAACACAGGGGAAACTACCCATTTAAAACATGTCAAAAGGGGCGTGGTCATTTGTTACATTTTTATTTTTCATATTTTAGGGCTATTTTATCTACAAACATATAAGTATAATGCATTTTTAGGTTCAGAAAAATATGCACTATTTTTTAGAACTAAATAAAATTTTAAAAAATCGATTTTTTTGAAAGTATATGATGTCCTAATTCCCTTAAACTTGATTAAGACTAAAAATAACGTTGCTGCTTTCGTGTCCAAATTGCTGTTATATAAAAGAAATATCGGCAGACTCGAATTCAATAACTTCCCATATTTGTCGGCAGTATCATTCAAGCACGACGACTTGCTTGTTTACTTTCAACACGGAAAACCACCACAGTGACATCAAGGAGCGATTCCATGACATTTAAACATGGACATACCAGACTGGGTTTGGGATCCTTTTTCAAATGTCAATACAGCAGGATCATCCCAATTAGAAGAATTAATAAAACTGACGTGAAATAAGGAATTAAATTTAAGAATGGCTACCAAGAATTTTGGCTGCAGAAGTCGATTTCGCAACTGTATCGAGGATTATGGTCCATTGTTTAACAATTTCTGATAACATTCTCATCTTCATATTTAGCAAAACGGGGATTTAGTGCTGTAGCAACATTGGTAACCAAAAAGAGAAATCGGCTCCATGTTACTGAATGCGGTGATTTACAATTAAAATCGAGCCATATTAACAAACTCCTAAAAATGCATTCAATTCATACTTCTCATTAGTTTAGTTAGAAATTTTATGTCTTTAAATGTTAATACAAGTACTTTTCAATGTAATTTAGTATGCATTTTGATTGTTCTCATTGAAATAGTATTCTTTAAACAAAGAAATAAGATGGGATTATATCTGTTGGCAATACAATGTGCAAGCTAATATAAAGTTTTTCATTTGAACATTTATATATATAATTGTTACATGTATTTCCTTTCCATTACTTGCAGATTCAACGAGTCGTAAACTAAGACTGACTGGCGCCAAGTGCAATACACTCAACATTCCTCCCTCCTTCTCCGATGTATATAGCTATTATGATTTCAGTAGTGTACGTGTTGTCTTTGTATGTGGCAGTAGGAAAAATGTACTTTTACAAAAATAATTTTGAATATAAAACTATTAAGAAGGAAATAAAAAAAGAGAATAATTAATTTTTAACTTTAAAAAATATCAGGTGTTTCAAAGTAAAAATGGAAAATTTTTACTTATTCATTATTTTTTTTCATAAAAAGAAACTATTATAAGTGGAAATGTCAATGGAAAGCTATATGCCATTAAAGCATTTAAGAATCATTTTAGAACTTTAAACTTGTTTTTCATCAAAATTATAATAGCCAAATAGTTAGGCTATTATTTCTATTTATTACAAAAAGTTTTTACATTCATAACGTAATCTCCAAATATTCAATGAAATATAATAAAGAATTTCCTGCCATGTAACAAGTATAATGTGACCCAACCTCTTCTTAAATGCAAACACTTATTTTTTTGCTACATACCTAAATACGAATAGGGACAGATAAAAGGAACAAATAAGGCCGGACGTGTAATGGCTCAATTTCGTTGGGAGGCACCTATTCCTATAATCTACAAACAAGGATGGGTTACTTTGATATTTTTGGCCTCTTTTTGAAAATCGCCAAGTTCATCGTTGGCTTAATTGAACCTTCTAAAATCATTCTTGCTGTAGCGCTCATGCTGAAAGGTTCGTATATGAAATTTTAGAGGCGAGATTTATTGATTAGGTATTTTATAATTTTCCATTGTAATGTTTGATTGTTAAATTTTTTTTGCAGTTTTTATATTGTATTAATTTTCTGTTAAGTTTTCCATCATTTTAAGATATTTGCTGATTTATGGAATTTCTAACTTATGTGAACAACTAGAAACTTTGATTCATAATTTTGAATTATTATTATTTTACTCTTTTTATATTGTATTTTTTTTTTTTACTTTGTGCTTTGATTTGATATAATTAACATTTTCCGTTCATCGACTTTCTAGCTTCTGCCGTGTGAATGCTCGATTCTCCGATCACGTGAATGTAAAAAATTTATGCTTTGATTATTTATAATGTTTTAATAATCCGTTTTAAAATTTCCAGGTATTTACCATTGTAGTAGATTCATTATTTTTTCAGTTCCTGCTGTGTGATTGCCCACTTCGCCGATCTCGTGAGTGTAAACTTTTTCTTGTCGTTAAATCGAAAGTTCTATTGATTGTTATGAAAAATTAGCGTAAATATATGAAGTAAATTGTTTGGCTAAATTTTTAAATGATTGTGAGAATAATAATAGGAAATACAAATTTTCTGGAGGTGTTCTTGTAAAAGAAGGGTGCCCTGCTAGGATCCAACCAAAGGTAATAACACTATTCTTAATAAGAAAATACATTTATTTAATTAAAGTAAGAAAAAAATCATTATTAGAATGTATTATCTATCGCAAAAAATTTTATACGAATCACATGTAAAGATCTACACAATATGTTTAGATTTAACTTTCCCTTAACCTTTTCCATATCATGAATGAAATTGTAGATTTAGATATTTAACACATTTGCTAACATGTGAAGCTTCCTAGACATATAAAAGAAAAACTAGTTGTATAGAAATATCAAAGATTCTATATTCTAATTATTAATGGAATATCTCTCTCTCTCTCTCTCTCTCTCTTGGTAGAATCACTCTTTATAAAGACTATTAAGGGATCAGTGTTATATATTTTTCAATGCATAATCAAGCATTTCAACTGGTTTATAAAACTTATATAGAGTTCATTAAAGCTAATCTTGAAATGGGTATTGAAAAATCTTCAGTATTAGAATATGTATTCGGTTTATAGAAGTTTAATTGTATTGGACTAATAAGGAATGCTTTACTCTTTTGCTCATGTTATTACTAATAAATTAAATACAGGAAATATGTATTGTGTTTCAACATTCTGAGAGAAAGGGTGCCCAGTTAAAAATTAATTTCATTACGGCCAATGATAACCAAACAGTTTTACATGCTTTTAAAACATATTTCGGAATAGTGTTTGGCTTTGCAATTGGCACCTTCAATGCACTTGGAAGAAATGATTAAATGATCTTGTTTTCCAATTTTCAAATGCGAAGGGAAATTTCTCTAGTAGCTCTTTTGGAAGGAATAAGTTCAATAAGATGTAAACAAATAATGGAAAATTTTAAAATTGCATCGACTGATAAAAAGCCTGTTTTCAATAAATATTTTGATGATAATTATTGTAATTCAGTCTACTAATAGTATAAGTCACATCATCTACTTCTGCATGCCAATACTGATAAAAATATATATTGTTAATCTTTTCACAATACATGAGTGTCCAATTATTTTAAAATGAAAATTTAACTGTCAAGCAGATAGTTTGTTATTGCAGATAGCTTTTTATTGGACCTCGTAAAAAAGTTTGTTAATATCTCTGTCTCAATTGCTACTATTACTCTTATTCAAACTTGCATAAAGACTTCTATTTTTCTTTGGTGATCTTTTTGACAATCACATCGTTCTGATTTTTAAAAAAAAATGTATTAAAATAATTTCATATTATTATTATACTAATATTTTATTTTAGTAAAATGATGAAATTCCGTAGAACTATTAATCTTGGAAGGGTTTTATTTGAAATTTAAGAAGATATTGCTGCAAAATAAAAGATTCGCAATAATATAGTTTAATATTCTAATGATATATTTCAATTATTGTGAGATGAATGAAAGAAAGGCATTTATTAATTTCAGTAATGAAACATATGTAAAACAAAATACAAAACAGGCTCGGATGTGTGTAACAAGACAAAATTTGTTTCATAGTAAATTCAGAGAAACTCAGGAACGATCGCAACAATCTCATATTAGAAAGAGTTGTACATTTTTTAATAAATTCTGACGGGATTTAATAAAAATTTTGAAAAAGCTGGGCATGTTTTTCAAAGATTTGTCTGATGATTATAAAAAAGAATTCAAACAACACCTTATTTATTAAAATTTTTCCGATAAATATCTCCGAAATTTCGGGGCTTTTTTTTAATATCTAACTATTGGATTCAGTTTATTGATCAGCAGTAAAATAAAGAAATGTTTAAAAAATTTGCTTAGTATAAAAAATGTATAAAATAACAATTGAATACCATGAAATTAGTAAAATTAGAAACCTGTGTTGCTCCATGACCTAATCGATCAATTTAAAACATTGTCAGCATATATATATACCTGATAAGATTTGGGCTAAAAAACAAATTAAAAACTTCCTTACTGAGATCATTATGTACCCTAAGCTTAACATTTATAAAAACAAAATATAGACCTTTATAAATCGTTTCTAGGTTTAAAAAGAAAGAAAGGGAAAAACATTGTTTTAGCGAAATGATTTTATGTTCATTGCAACAATATGCGTTTAACATTAATTGGATAATTCCAAATGAGTTATAATGGCTAATAATTCTATTAGGGATGTTTAAATCACCTAAACCTCTTAAAGTAAGCCGCTTTTCAAGATTTGGCTGTGAAATAAGCCGATCCCTGATTTAGGGGTGCGAGAGATTCCAAAGATTAAAAGGCGGAGACAGAGAGAGTCTGATTGCCTTCTTCTCGGAAAAGGGAATGATTTACTTTTGACATTTATTGGAGGCATCTGGTCAAAGTGGTTCAACAGTATCGGGGCTTAGAGGTGTGGTCTTCCTAGAAAACTTTTTGAAGAAGCAGTTTGTTCCATTGACACAATGCAGAGTAGAATCAAAGCTATCTTGAAAGACTACCGCGTGACATAGATCTATAGTTATACTGAGAACAGCAATATTTTCTTCCTCAATTGATTTATCTTTAAAGCAGTTGAAATGATTAAAGATAAAAAATTTCCTACACATCAAAAGGGGAAAATCAGATATATAAACGAAGCAAAGTTTTTATAAGAATGTAAATACGCATTAAAAATAAATCTATCATAAAATAATTTGAATCAAATATAAGCCGAAATTAACTGTGCAATTATAAAGAAATACGTCGGAATTTAGTGAAGAAATTTCTACGTAAAGTTCAAAAAGTATTTTTCATGTTTTTTCCCACGTTCACTTAAAATTGAATAAGCGAAATATTTTATAAAGCTTTACAATAAAATTCCATGTGTAAGAATATTAACAATTGTCAAGTACAGTTAGATCATTTTTACAAGTGGTAAAAATACAGCAAAATTGCATTTCATATAATACATCAATATCTTTTTATAATCCTATGAAAAACTTTTCTTATTAATATATAATTAATTATTTAACGTATGTTCAAATTTTGAAACGCTAGCGAGTAGTAAATCATTTGAAAAATGTTTCGGATGGTACCAAGTATTGAAATACGCACAATATTATTTATAAGTTCTAAAAAACATGTCTACTTTGCTAGAAGGGATAGCTATCCAAATTACTAAATATTATGAAGTACAGACAATTGCACAGGAAAATAAAATATATACAATATTATAAAATTTTTCATGAAACTAGTTTAACTGTTAATATTTTTGTTTTTTAATCTTTTTTTAAAAAAAAAAATACGTATATTTCCGAATACGGTGAAAATTGTTTAACACGAAACTGATTATTTTGGAAATGAAATATTTTTTCGTGTTAAAGGATATAGTAAAAAAAAAAAAACATATTTCACCAAAATTAAGTTTATTAGAGTACATTTTATTTATATAGATCTAAATATTCATGTATTTAATAAAAATCAATGAAACAAAAACATTCATAAGGATTTAATGAAATTTATTGCAAAATTTTAAATTTTTTGAAAAACAAAACATTTATTGAGTGTTTGGAAAATAATCTGATGAAAAAAATTTACTAGTTAACAATGGCGTTACGTAGAATATTAGGGCCTCCGTGCAAAATCAGATTTTGGGCCCCAAGCCATATCTTACAAAGAATTGCAAAACCGTAACTTACCGGGCTTTGCCCCCCCCCCACACACACACACGATGCGGGAGCGTACATTACGCCACTGATATCAAACATCGTTTTGCTTAGAAATCTAGCAAATCTTTCAATTTTGAATTTCTTTGGTTATCTTTCTGCACGAGATACAAATACTATAGGCCCAGACCTAGTTAGAGTCTGATAAATTAAGGCCTTTGTGCAGAGTGGATTAAGCGGCCGGATGGCCGCCAGGGGCCCTAAACTTGAGCAATTCATACCACAAGATTTGTACAATTTATACGCACAGAAGGCTTCACACACAGCACATTTATACATCTTTATATTTAGTACAGTAAGCAGGGATGTCTTTAGACTTCTTGGGACCCTGGGCCCTTTCGCAAAAGTAGACCCTGAGCCTCTGCACAAATGTAGGCCCCAACTATGACACATAAAAGTAAACAGGGCTTAGCATACGTTGTCAAATACTCGTACAAACCCCAAACAAATGAATGTGTATGACTTACAATTGCACAAATCGGCTAGGCCTATATAAGGACGATGGTCATCACATGTAGCCAGTTGACATATTATCCGAAATTCCAAGTTTTTCGGAGAATATACCACAGGAAAAAAATTCGAACGTTGAAATTATTCGAAACATGATCTTATTAAGGCTGAGTCGAAAACGAGATGAGCCCCCAATGTGGCCGAGGCCCTTCCCCAGTTGGCCCATGCCTTAAGACGTCCCTGACAGTAAGAATAAGAACTTTTTGCTAAATTTGGATAAAATATTGAAAATTATACAGGTCAGTCATTTGATAATGCATTCAATATGTCCAGGTAATACTCAAGTCTACAGGCACATATTAAACTACAGTTCAAGCGCAACTTTTTTTTTTGTACCAGTTACTCCTTAAATTTAGTAGAAAATTTTGCAACAAAAAGTTGTAGCGATGTGATTGAATATATTATGCTGCCCAGAAGTTATTCATTTTTTCTCTGCATACCCCCCCCCCATCTGTAATCGAGTGGTAGCACGTCGCGCTTTCACACCACGTCCAGTTTTCAAACCCCGGGCTGGCAAGGTCGACTCAGCCTTTAATCCCTTCAATGGGTCGATAAAATGAGTACCAAGCTTGTGCTCGGGAACTAAGGTTTAGCGCCAGACTGACCACCTGACCGGAACATGAGGCCATGCTTCTCAGTGCCCAAGGTCACGAAAACTGAGATGGGCACAGTAGGCCTTGACCCTCTAGTGGGATATTGCACCACTGAAAGTTGAATTTATCAACCCATCATTAACGAATATTAATAAAATTCTGGAAAGAAGTAAACGTGCAATATCGGTGATAAAAGTTTTAGGTACATGATGGTCAGCAAAAGGAGATGTCGTACGAGCTATAAAACTGTGTTATATGCATACAAGAGATACCCTGGCCGAAATCCGTGACGCGAATGAGGAAAAAAAGGGTTCAATAGTGAAGGCACAACTTCCATTTTGAAACAAATGGACAAATATGAAATTTACCTAATGACCATGATTTGGAATATCTTACTGCTGAGAATAATTGCTACAAGTAAATAGTTGCAAAAAGTGGAGTGTGAATTATTAAAAGGATCTAGTCTACCAAAATGTCTAGAATATTATATCCAAAATTTCGGACATGAATTCGGAAAAATCATTTATGAATTTGAAAGAAGGGAAAATTTCACAGTGAATTCATTTTATGTCATATGCGATTGGACAATAACAGAACTATCCCGAAGAGCTGAGATATATGAAATTGTTTTAGAACACACCTAACTGTATTTTTGACGAGAGATTATTACCTAAAATTAAGAAGAAAGCTCTTATACAAAGACTAACGGATATTTATGAAGATGTTATTGAATCTTTTAATTTTCGCGAAGTATTTGATCAGTTTTTACGATTTTTAAAAGAAAAGAAAGATACATTGAAAACCCCACTAGAAATTTATCGAGTTGCTAGAGAAATGGTATTTGGGGTGGCTCTAGAGCCGGACAAACCGGACCCCTGTCCGGAGCGGCAAATTTTAAGGGTGGCATTTGGATCGAATTTGGAAAATATTTTTTAGTGTTACAAAAAGTTTGTTATATTTT
>BMAO01016676.1:0-42696 GCA_019973975.1 Trichonephila clavata
CTCAATTTAAATATTGGTATATATTAAATGCATATGTTTTCTCCTGCATTTAATAATTATTTTTCATTGAAATAAATTTCAAACAACATTTATATGATTATATCTTATTCTACAGGATTTACTTTTTTATGTGTGATGTATTTCCTCTACTTTCCAAAACAGTCTGATATATTTCCTCAAATAACCAAATGAAAGTGACGGAGAGAGTCATTTGTCATAGTTAGAATTTTTGGAGTTTAAATACCATAAAATAATTTTCTGTGGAATTCCTTTCACACAGTTAGAGCAGTTTTATTAATATATTATGTATATACAATGTGTGACAATTAAATTACCAGACTGCGCATGCGCTTGCCGTTAGTCTTGGTGTGAAGGAGTGGGAATGGAATATAATTAATCTTGATCTTTCCGGGGATGATGACATGTTATGTTGCGTCGAAGTGCTGCGATCATGATAAAAAATTCTAGCTGCGCATACATTTGAAACTCTTTGTAAAATTAAAAAGCAATAAAAACTGTAACTGAATGTTTTAAAATTGTTAAATAGGTTTTGGATATAAAAGCACGTCACAATAGTCAAATTTTTGAATGACACAAATGATTTTCGGAGGATCGGGAAGTTGCTGAAGATGAGATGAACATTCTTGTCGACCTGAGACATCAAGAACAGGTGATGCTCATCTTTTTTGTTCGATATTAAGGGTATCACATTGGTTTAATGGGTACCTCAAGGTCGATTGGAAAAAACAACACTACTACATTGAGGTTTTTGAGAAAGATTAGAGTAAGATGAGGAAGAAAAGAAAAGATTTTTAGAGCAACAACACGTGGGTCTTGCATCGGGATAACGCCTTAGTGCATATTGCGCTCTCTGTAAAACAGTTCCTGGCCGACAAATGCATTACAAGGCTCGAGCATCCACCATACTCAGCAGACATTACACCATAAAACTTCTACCTCTTTTTAAAAGTGAAATTAAATCGACGGAAACACATTTTAAGCCCGTAGGAGAGCAATGGTAAAAACGGTAAAACTTACTGAAAAAGTGGTGATACCTAATGAGTCAAAGCCCTGCTTTGAATGGTAAAAAACTCGTATGTCCTTATGTATTAATATGGAAGGGGGGTATGTTGAAGGGGATTAAAAGGTATTTGTACATTGTTTTCAATAAAGCTATTTTTAAGACTAGTCCAATTGTTTAATTGTCATAGTAGTATATTTTTTTTGCATTTGTAAGTACAATTAACATATTAATTGCTAATGCACATATATTTTTTTTCTTTGGTAGTACTTAACATTAGAAAGACTGAAATTTAGTATATACCTATATTGCCCAAAATCAGTCAAAATGACTGCATTATGAAAGAATAACTAATGTCTAAAGAAATTTGTTTAAAATTAATTTTTAATATGTTTTATATTATCTACAGTCATATATAACAAATTATTAGTAAATATTAACAATAAAAAAATTACTTCACTTGAAAAAAAAATTTATTCTAAAAAATTCTGAGAAATAGTGTCATTATATACGTAATTGTTTTTAATTGAAATTAAAATGCAGTCAAAATGACTTCCTTGGGCAATCTAGTGTTAATGAACTTTGATATGATGAATTAGTTTGGAGATTGGAATTCTAAATCAAGTGGTATCCTGATAATTTTGTCCATGGTTCAGAATTAAGAGGTCCGTAGCCAATAGCTCTCGTATAGCTTTGCAGTGAGTCTTTAATAATTAGCCAATCAATCAATTACTCATTTAGCGTTTATTTTCATGACTTAATCAAATTTCTAGTCAATATATCTTACAAAAACCAGGTGGAACTTTGCATTCAATTTATTTGAATTAAGTTATCAATGTCAGCACACACTTCCCCTGACATGTTTACTCCTGAAAGTAATAATAATAAATAAACGTGTCCTGGTTTCGCTGTCAAGCTGAAAGAGAGAAGCTTCGATATTATCTATCTGGGGTCGGCAAAATGCTTTTAACGTAGACATAGAAAAGGGCTGTTGATTAAACTTCGATATTTTGGGATAATCTTACTCTAAATAAATTGCCGGATTTTCCTCCTGCAGGGTACTGAGTCACCACCTTAAGCCACGGACTTTCAGGAAAATCTCCCAGTTGTCTTTTACTTTTATTTTCATTTTACTCCTCTCCAACTTTCCGAAAATGATCGTCTTACTGAGATAGGAGATTGAAATACAAACGCTAGGACACGTAATTAATCTTGGGAAATTTATTTTTGGTCTGTAAAAAAGAAGACTGGAAACAAAAATAAGGGATGTTGTTTGAAACAGTGCGCCCAATCTAATAAATGTTTACTTTTCATGAAACTAATAAAAATAAGTATATTTTATTTGATTTATTCGTTTTTTATGTTCGTCTGGGAAATAAACTCTTAGGATGATTGTATAGATACGTTTATCTAACTTTAAAATAAATAGACTTAAGTAATAAAAATTAAAGAGAATTTAGTTTCCCACGTTATATATTTTGAAAGGTATTTTAAAAAATTACAGTTTATATAATTCAACGTATATAATTTTGTATTTCTATTTAAATATTATATGCATATCACATTACCACTAAGAAATACTTTGAGATGAGTTTTAAATTTTGCTTTTTTAGAAGCAAAAATATTATAAATTACTGTAATTTACTATTTTGTATTAAGGCATTTTATATTTATTGTAAATTTGTTTTGGGATAATAAATTTCATTTAACAACAAATATTTATTCAACATCTTAATTTATAAAGGAGAGTTTTACATTAAAGGGCTGTGGTAATAAAAATGTTTGACAAGCTTGTTAAATGAATTAAGATTGAAAAAGGAATCACCATTGTTTTATCTTTGTAGAAATATATTTAATTGTAGTCTTATATAAGGTTGCTTTTTTAGTAAAATCATAATAGAGACAACAAGGTACTGTCAGCTGAATAACAATTGAATGTATTACTCTTTTCCTCATTTAAGAAAGGTTCTATAGATACATTAAAATGTTTTTCTTTCAAATTTTTTTAAAAAAAAATACCACTTTTAAATGTAAATTAAACTTTCCCCAATTTAATTTGATTAGAGAATTGATTTAAAATAATTTTTTGTAATTTTTTGAATTTAGATAATTATATACATCATTAGATATTTTAGATAATTATACATTAAACGCAAGTGGAGAAAATAATGTTCTCTGATATTCTAATAGAACTTTTTAATGAACTTGTCGTAATATCAACAACTATTGTCATGTGTCGTGTCGAACATTTGAATTTTTCTTTCCATAAACGCTGCTTACTGTAGTAAAATAATTATAGATTTGAACATATTCTCCTTCTCTTTCTCTCCCTCTCAGCAGAAAAACATCATTTTCATCATAATATCGAAAGTTATTACTTGTGTCTGGCAATCACACAACAATGATTGTTTCACGCATGCACATGAAACTGCTCCTCATGTGATTTACTTGAGTTTTGATTGATTAGCAATAAAGAAAAATGATTTTGAACACTCTGTACTAATTCAGACTTAGATAAATGAATTTAGGTTTCAGTTAATTCTATGTTCAACAAGTTAGCATAATTTTAGTGCTTTGTCTAATGTGTGAACAAGTAAATATGAATTTTTCTACTAATTAATAAACCTTTTTCGTCACCGATTAAGTTTACAAAACCGCTTGCTTTCCCTAATCTGGAAGATACTATAAATGAAGAGAGAAAAAATATAAATAAAATTTTTTCTAACCTAATAACAGAATGTTTAGAGCTTTTTACTTTGGTAAAATTTTTAATAATAAATTGATTGGTTTTTTGCTGTATTAATGTTTATTCAGGGTAAAACCATAAAAATTATCTTAAATGAGTTTTGCAGTGTAAAATTAATTGCGGTGAAAAATCTTATCTGGAACAATTAGCAAAATAAACTTCAATATATGTAAAGTGGCATGTATTTTTGATCTAGCTGCGCATAATAGAAGAAATATTCCTTTTTATTAATGACCTTTTTAATGCCTAAATAAAGTTTTAGTTTTTTTTTATAACTAAATATAATCGAGAAGAATTATTAAAGATATTTGCTGCTACAAACTATTTTTCCTTGTATAATCTCTCTCTTTCTTTCTCTCTCTCTCTCTCTCTCACACACACACACACACACACACACACCACACACACACACACACACACACACACACACACACACACACACACACACACACACACACACACACACACACACACACACACACACACACACACATGCTGTTTTATAAAAACATTTGAGATGGGAACACACATATATAATTGATTTACTCTGCTAACTACACTATTAGATTGAAATATGTTTTTGAAAGCGCTGTTATTAGCGCGCTTGAATGCACGTCTCTTTAGGCATGTTTATGCATAATAGTTTCTGCCTAACACAATTTCATTTTCATGTATGATTAAAAGGACAAGCTCGTTAATCAACAGTAATAAGATTCTTTGAACATTATATTGTTTGTGTAATATAGTTACAACCTTGGCAATAGATTAAAAACGCAGAATTAATGATCTTGAACCTAAGTCCACTATATTTAGATTTAAAAGAGATTGTAATAGCGCAGTACAGATATAAAATTAGTTATATAATCATTACTTCACGAAATGTGAAATCTTGTGCAGTTTTTTTTTGCTTAACTTCTAAATAGCTTGCCAAAAGATGAATCTAGAGCCTAAGAGGAATAAATTGAGCACTCAAAAATAATAATGCAACGTTTCAGTTTGGAAGCAATATCAAAAGTAAGCCTCTACTTTGAAGAAACTGAAAGCAATAGGGGAGGGGAGAGTGATGTTTACAACTAGAATTTAATCTAAACGTGTTAAATTAATTTAGGCTTCTCGTATTATTTTTAGCATCGGCGTTTATATAAATTAATTTACTTCTGCGTCTTAAAATCATTAATGTTATCGTAAGATCAATCATATGCATAAAAACTGAAAATTGCATTTAATTGCATTTAACTGCATTTTAAATTGCATTTTTAATGCATTAGTATTTTTAAGAGATAAACTTCGTCATTATCTAAAAAGAAGCAAAAAGAATAAACAGAGTGAAACAAAATTTTGTAAGATAAGGTAATAAAGACAATTACAAACTATTCATTACTTTGGTACTTTAGCCTAATAAACTATTTTCTTGCTACATATTAGTAACATATTGATATAATGTTTCTTTTATTATAGAAATTCTTGTAGCATATATATATTAATAATGTTACATAAAACGGAGTTCGAGGATTTTATGCTATCAGCCTCAAAGAGCAAAGCAGTTCCTTAAGAGCGATGAAATTTACTGAAGGTAAATAATCCTTAAGGTACAGGAGAAATAGCAGCAAATTCACAAAACAAATCCCCAGAAGATTTTCACACATTCTACGAGCTCAGACACAGCTATCAAAGTCTAAAAATGAAAATATGTAATGATAAAGATTATTTGTAAGCAATCACTCTATCGTAGCAACTGAAGTTTTCAACAACTGAAGCAAATACTCAGTTTCAGCGAGTCCCTCCTATCTACAGGCTGCACAGATCTTTCTCGAAATATCCACATCCATCATAGATCGTGATATTTATAGGTTTCTCCAGTAATTTCCAGGAGCATCCATATGATATCCAAGTTGCCAAAAATCGTCGCTTATTTGCCAAATTTGGTCCCAAAAGGGGACCAAATTGGTTGCATCACTAATATTTCGCCAAATTTTGATTGGAACGTCTTTATAATGAAAGGGGCAGCGTTGCTTACAAATATTACAATTTTTATAAAAAAAAACACAATAGAAAGTAATATTAATGTATTATAAAAAACATCCAGATTAAAAATTATGTACGCTATTTTAAGCATTAATGACACAACATTCGTAATAATATAATCTTAATAATAAGTTTTAAAATGAAAAAAAAACTGTGAATTCATTTATTGGTTGTTTGCATAATCCTGGAATATTCAGAGAAAGCCAAAAAAAAAAAGTTATGAAAAAAATATATGTGAAAGTGATATACGAGAAATGAAGCTTCCATGCGATATTTAACTATTCATTATTTAAATCAATATATTTTTAAGGTGTGAAGAAAATTAAAATAACTTACAAATATGCCGGAATGAATAAAAATGTTGTGTGTGTGTAAATGAATAGGAGAGGTTTTAATATTATGCAGTTAATTAATTATATTTAATAATATTAACACATCAAATTTAGAACAAAAAGAATGCTTTTTTATAAGTTCACATAGTGTCTACAGGAAGGAAAATCATTGGAATATAAAGATTTATTGTATCGTACCACTCACAAAACCGAAGGGAAAAGATTTTTATAAGAAGTGCCAATCAATACCAGAATGCGTTTTAAATCATTTTCTGGTTTTTTGAATTGATTTAAGAACAAATCATTCACATATCAAGTGCATTCGTAAAAACAATTTTCTGAAGAGTTGCCGTTTTTATCTTCAAGATAATGATTTTGTTTTCCTGCAAATTGACACAACATGATTAAAAATGCCTCAAAACTGCCTTTATACAGCATATTTTATCGAATACTTAACAGTATACACTAAAGTAAATTTCCAAAAAACTAAATATCATGTGGAAGGTAAAATAAAAATAAATCAAACTTGGAAAAGTTGGTATCTGTGGACGGGTTTTGCTTTGAAGCCGTAAAGTTAATAACACAGTGTAGTATGTGAAGTTTTGGAAGGCTTGACTTTAACAATTATTATGTATCAGATATTTGTTTTTCAACGTTAATTTTCGTAAGTGTACAAGTTTTAAATAGAATTATATCAGTTTTGAACAGGACTTAGAACGAGGGAAAGATTTAATACTGTATAGATGTAAATATTACCAACAGCCTATTTTAAATGAATAAAGATTTGTAACAGCATTTATTAGTGGTGTGTAATTACAAAATTGGTACTATATATGTTTTTAGATCAAATCTAGCAATAATAAAGTGTTTATCATTCCTAATGAAATAATGTAATATCATAGAGAAATTCGGAAACAGCATTCCTGCCATACCATTTCAAAGCATACAAAATCCCATTCATTCTATGTTGATAGTTATGTTGTTGCGAATATTGCCAAACGAAATAGCAAAACTCAATACTAATAAAATCCTCTTCGTCAACTTGCAGAGAACTGTATTTTCAATTGTTTTTCCTTTGATTTGAATATGATCTCTGCATAAAGTTTAGTTTTGGATATATTTCTTTCTTTTTGGTATTTGTTTTTTTGGATGAATAGCAGTGCTATGCATAAGTATTTTTTTAATGAAAATAAAAATGTCTAGAATTCTTTCCATGCTTAGCACTTAGACTTTTAAAATGAAGAGTTACTAAAAATACTTGTATTTTAATGACAATTTTTAAATGTAACATTTTTAGTGCTTAATGAAATATTCACAATTTTTTCCTACAAATCTTCAGAGACGCAAAATCAGAGAATTATACCTACAAAATACTAGTTACATAAGTTAAAATTATAAAAATATTTATTTAATTTAAAAAACTAAATTTTATTTTAAATATATTTTTATAAAACTTTTTCTTTAGAATAATTTTACAATTTTTTTCAAGACTCATGTAAATTTTTAAAGTATTTTAATTTTATATTATAGCAAATTCAAATATGTCTAAGCATTAAAAGTAATCAAGAATGCGTTATTTTGAGGAAAAATACTGTATAGTGTTATTATTATATTCTTGTACTGCAATAATATACTTTGGATATTTTAAGCAAAATAATTATTCACTTCAATTTCGTACATCACATGAATATGAGTAAGAGATCAAAATTGTTATACAATAATATTCTTAATATTTCAATGTAATGCAATTATATGGGAGCTAACTCCCAATTTTTCCGTCTGTATATTTTGGAAGTTAGCTATTATGAATATTCATATTTGAATTCCGAAAATATTTGATTGGTTCTTTTCTTATCTATTTTTGTATAATAACACTCTGAAGTGGTTATATTAGTTTTTATATTGTTATTATATCCTTAGACTTTAAATGGTTCTAATATTTTCCAAGCTCAGGTTACAAAATGGATATGATGTTCGAATGAACCCTTTTTGTGAGTCTGTTACTAAATTGACTTATTCAATATATTTCAAATATATTTATTACTGAATGTTTATCATCACAATATTGCTATGAAAATATTTACAGGAATTTTTTAATAACATCAAAGCTTTAGGGATATATTGATAAGAAAATCAATTAACTTTCCCTAAAACATTCATTTGAGACAAAAGTTGTTGCACGTTTCCAGATACGTTGGGTAAATACAAATTGAGGTAAGCGTAAGATAAGTGGGTGAAATTGAAGGTAAGACGAATAACAGAATTTATTTTACATGAATGACATGTATAGCATGATTCTGTAATGCGCTGTTTCTTTTATTTTTCTCGTTTGACAAAACCACAATTCATTTTTACGCTTGGCGAATTTCATGCCTATTTCTTTTGATCAATGTTTAAGCTAAAGCTTTTTTTCGAAGATCAAAGAAAAAAAATGAGTTCTTGAGATTAGAAGAAAATAAAAACATTATTTATTTATTTATATATCATTATAAATACTAATATATGGTATGTAATGATATTTATATTGCGCAGAAATTGATTTGAATAAAAAAGTAAGAGTCTTTGAATTAAAAAAAATCGTATTATAATTATTGAATAGAAATATTCACGGAAGAGTTGTTTTCTTTTAGAAATTAACTTCTTATTGAGAATGGTAAGAAAATAATTGATAAACGTAGAAAGTCTTCAAAACCCAAACCATACAGAGGTGGCTTGAGACATTCTCTTGAGGATTCCGATAGTAACAGATACCAATTTTTAATATGCACAAAACTTATTAAAACTACACAGGCGCCTTTTTCAAAAAAATATTTTCGAGACAGTTATTGTAAAAGTAATTTGTGTTTTATATTTATATTATTTTATTAAATTGATTTTAAAAATAAAAAGTCAGTTTGACAAGAGCCAATATTTCACAATTTTTAAAAATGATACGTGTTTTTTGTTTCAAACTCTTATAAAATGCTAATTTTAAAAAAAACAATTTTAAAAATTTAAAATCTATTTTTTATTTTCAGATAAACAAATAAAAAAAATAAATTTAAAAAAATGGTGAAAATGTAGAAAAACAAAAAGGGGCACAGGAGTATGTGTACCTTTATAAGATATTTTATTGAGTGCAAATGAAATCTTAAGGCAATATAAAGCAATTAAATGCTTCTAAAGTACAAATATTCTTGTATCTATATCTAAATATATAAAATGCAAAATAGTAAGAAAATCCTCACTGAAATTCAATGTAATGCAATTAAACAGCTTAGGGTACTTTTTTTAAAGGATAATCAAAGTATTGTAACAGGTATCACTTTCATTTAAAAGGTAATACCTAATAAAAAAAAATCACGAAAAAATGAAGTGCTTAGTAGTTATAATGCTGGCTATTTTCAACAAAACGTTTTTGCAATCCATGAATCATGTTTTTTAAAAAAAATTGACGTACTTATAGTAAATATATCTTTATGAAATTTATAAAAAACAAATATTTTTCATTAAAATATTGATTGTAATCACGTTTTCAAAGAACCGTTTTTCTATGTAACGTACTTAAGAACACTTAAGATAATCAAGTATCAATGGCTAACTCGAAGGTCATAAATGAGCTTAGTTCACCCTTTATTATTTTTTCTTCTTTACCAATAACATCATTCATTAACAATGACCCGTTTACTTTTTTTACTATGTTTATTTAATGAGCTTTATTCAAAGTCCCGAGATAATTTAAAAGGCTTTTAAAGTATCTGAAAAATAATAGGGTTTTCGATCTTTGGTTAGGGTTTTATATGGAGTCCATAGGTAATAATTTCATTTTAATTACAGCTTATGAGCTTTTTTTAGCGAATATCATTAAACAAGGCTTAAAAAGTCAGATGCCTGTTCTTATGCTTCGTTAAGTTTAACATCATATCACGTAAGTAAACTTTTTTGCTTCCGGAGCCGCGTAATAGTTAAATTTCCCTCCCGTCTTCAAACTTTAAATGAACGTTACTATAAAAACAATTGATGAGACTTTTCTTGATGCCACCATATGATGAGCTTCCAAACATTAGCATTTTAATTACGGCTGTGTTTAGTTGCATTTCAAAACGAATCAAAATTGATGATCATTTCTTCTACTTTAATTTCGCCAAAGAAGGCATTTCAATCACATTAATGTAACATACTTAATGTCTTAGAAGCGAAAAAACTACATATTTAATGTACTTGCTTCATTATAGATATTTTTTTGGCCATTAAAAGCCGTAAGGTACATATTTTTTGTGATTAGTAGCTGCAAATTCATTTATTTAATAACCTTAAATATTTTAAATTGCTTGTTCGATTTAAATTGCTTTTTTTAAAATAAAATGTAACATTATGTTGTTTATAATAACAATGTTTTAGGATTGAATTAATTATAAAGCATAGATTATATACTCACATTATTTTCAAGCGAAATATTGTTGAGAGATACGATAGATAGAACAACGCAATGTATATTCATAAACTTGCAACTTTTACGAAAATTTGTTTTATTCCAGTTTTAACTCTTAATATATTTTAGCAATTTAGGGGGACACAGTACGATTCAATTGTCAAAAATCGGTCAAAAAATAAAATAAAATCTAATGTTTTTCAGCCTAAATTATTTTTATGTACTTTTTTGTACCCCACAAAATTTGAAAGATCTTAACTTAAAAGACGCAGAATTATGATAGCTTTTGCATTCGTTTTTATTCACATCTCTATGGCAAATCAAAACTTTAAAATTACTTATCTCAGAAAAGTAAAATAACTAGTTTGTCTTCATTAAAAATGCTAAGGCTTTTTTTCTATTGTACCTAATGCTTTAAATTTTTTTTACCTATTGCTAATAGTTTTTCGTTTCAAAAGTTAGCATGCATTTTTGAATCAAAGCAAATCTTATTTTTTTAAAAATAATTGAACTCAGAATTTATAAATTTTTTAAAGAATTTTTCACTAAGCATTCTTAAAAAGAAGTATTGTGCGAATAACAATCATGTTATCGCAAAACCCATACCAGCTTTTGTTATACATAGTTTGACGTACTTGTAAATCAAACTTCATGCGTGAATGTAAATTTTTGTAGGAAGTGTAGTACTTTAAAATCACTTCACAAATTTTATGTTTGTACCTTAAAAAATTAAATGGCAAACTGTTTATGAAATTTTGAGCACAAAATCCGTTTTACATAATATACACATAGAAGACAACCAAAAAATTTTTGAAAATCTTTAAATTAAAAATTTTGACGTAAATCGTATCACATGACCCCTTAATAACCCAATTATCTTTGTGTGAATTTTTGTGAAATATTGTTTAGGAAATATAACTAAGAAAGAGTGGTTGATGTAATATTTTTAAATATGTTTTCTAACAATGCTTTATTTCATGATGTGTAGGGATTCAAAGCAAATTAACTCGTTGTTCTTCCTATATTTAATCAATTACGATATATAAGGGCGTTTTCTATAAATTACTTCTGTAATTTTTAGAAAATGCAAAATTTTAACTACGTTTAAAGCGTCATGGTTAAACATTTTCGGCAGTTACTTACTCGTAGTATTCAGATATATTCTACTTTATCAGCGTTTAAAAATTTATCCAAAAAATTGAATATTTATATTCAAGCATTTTCATTAGAAACTAGCTGAAATGCCCGTTCTTCGCACGGGTTAAGTTTTAAAAACAAAAATTTATCTATTATTGAATTATAATATTTTTAGTGAGGGTAAAACCCTGTATAAAAAGTAGTATAACCAAAAGTTAAAAATATTTTTTCAAAGCAAATATAAATAAAGATTACAGAAAAGTGATAGCAGTAGCGAGTTTCTGCTATGGGAACTATGGGTGAAATAACCTGCAATAGATGAACTGAAAGAAAAAATTAATGATAAACTGATTCACTAAATGCTATCATACATAAGAAATATTAGGAAGCCTTCAACTGAAAAAAAATTAAATTAGTCCTCATATAACACTATCTAACATCTCTGTAATACATCTAATATACAGTAGTAGATGTAATTAAATACTAAAAGCCTTTAATTAGTATGAACTAAAATCACAAAATCTAACTAAAACAGGTCCCCGTTGAAATAGTTCAGAACAAACAACAGTACTGAATGAAACAAATAATAAACCATGTTGCTAAAAAATTAATTATTGAAACCATACTTTTTTGCAACATTTCTATTAAAAATTATTATTTGATTGCAAAGAGCAAAAGAATGAGTACATAAATGATAAATAACTATAATGATAATTGAAATATATATATCCTATATAGACAGTATAAAATAAAATATGCATATGATCTCCAAGAAACTATGTGAGTAACAGATAATAAGAAGCAACGTTAAACTATGATAGCACATGAGACGTAAAATCATTTCAACTCTGAATTTTAAAGAAATCCAGAGGGAAATATGAGAGAATCTTTTCAAGGTGCATCTTTTTTCTGTGCAAAAATTTTTACGATCACAAATGAAACAATTTTCTGATTTGCAAGATTGCCAGAAGCAAAGTTAAGTCATGACGAAAAACCTGGTCAAAATGGAATTCCAAAGAAAATATGAGAATATTATTTCAAGGTCACCTTATCATAGTTTTAGCAAACAGCTTTTTGTTAAATTTATGACTTTTTCCCATTTAAAACAAAGATGAATTCTTACCGGTCATAAGGCAAAAAACAGCGACACGCAAAAAAAAAAAAAAAACATGGTACATACTGGTTCCTCATAAATATGAAGCATTATCTTCACGATATTACCAACATGTTAAGAGCAATTAGTTTGAATTCAGTGTCATTTTCTAAAACATAAAACATTTATATGTAAAAAATGTATACAATGCATGTGTATATATACAATCTGCATATGAACAGATTTTGTCAGAAGGAAAATTACTTTGATGAGCATTTAATCGCATCCATAGTTTCCGTGTTCATCCACAATTTTTCTAACATATGTTTTGTTTTTTGTAAACAAATGGACATGACAAAAAAAATTCTGGTAAGAAATGAAGGTGTAGTTTCATTGATTGTAAAAAAAATAATCCTTTGATATTTGTGTAATGAATAGGTAATCACGATCTATGATTCTGTTTACAAAAGGTCTCGCAAATTATTGTTCGGCTGAAAAATAGACTTTTGAGTCTTTGTATCACATAATCACTGTACCAACAATGATATGCAAGAAAAGGATAGTTCAGAAAAATAAAACTGTGACACTGAAATAGGAATTATAACATCATTTAAATTAAAACGTTATCTAAAACAGAAAAAGTAAGCCTTAATTTTGATAAAATTGCCATAAACAGTTTTGAAGAACAAAAAAACACATAACAGAAAATCTTAAATATTTAAAATTGAAATAAAAGAAACAAATAAATATAAAAGTAACCTTACACATAGTATAGAAATTATAATATTATATCAAACCAAAAGATAAATAAATTAAGATTTGATGAAACTACCATAAGCAAAATCTTATACGTGAATAGAAATTCTAACTTAAAATCACAATATTGACAATCTGTTGATCTCAATTAGTTTGAATTGAGTGTCATTTTCTTCACGTGCATTTGCCTACTTTTTTTGTTACAATGGAAAAATATGGAATCTGCCAATTAAGGAAAAGGGTACTTATGTATTGGCGTTATTACAGCAAAATTTGCACCACAATATCAAAGTAACAGATTCTATGTGTCTTATATGGAAAAAATCAAATTTTGGTGAAAAAAGAGCCACTTTGACTGCGGTGACTGATATTCAGGTGATGACTTAGTTTCACGCTATACATAGCCCAAGTACAACTGTATATTGATAGTATCACTAATTTCAGTTTAACAAAAAGAAAACCTCATATATAAATAAAAATTTGTATTAGCCTTTGTATTCTTACGTATTAGCATCACCACAGTCAAATTGGCGCTAAGCAAATCACGCTATATCTATCCACCAAAATCTGACTAATTTTTTTTAGCGCATTTTTCACTTAGTGTAAAAAAAGCGCTATTAGCACGCAAATTTCGTCTTCGTTCCATATTTTGTCGTACCTTTTTCTCAGCCAATAAGCAACCGATTGACCTCGGTTTTTCCGCATTTTTGCCCTAGATGAGCCGAATCATATTTAAATTTAATTTCTTTTTTTTAAGCATAGAGTACACACACTACTTTCTGTTAGTAAAAAGTTAATTAGTTGCATTATTGTAAAATACAACATATGAAAACGTGCTAAAATTACTTGGTCATGCCAATGATTGATATTTTGTTTAATATAAAAACACGCAAGAATCTTTGTTATTACTGCTTAAGACCCAAACGGTTAAGACTGTATTTTGATAGGAAGATGCATCGGTCTTCGAGCTAAACATGTTATATATTTTTTCAATAACTAAATTAGTTTAATATACATTGTTTTACCTTATTTTTGGTATGATTATTCTGAACCTTTTCTGGGTTTAGATTTAATTCTTTCTTTTCTTTTCAACTTACAAATTTGATTTATTTTGTATGTAGTCATTTGTAATACCTATTTTGATTTAAGGCTATGTCAGGTTTATTATTCTATTTTCATTTTGACCTTTATATGTATACATTTGATTCTTCTGTACTGTTTCTGGTTTTAGATTTTATATAGTCATTTTTTCCCAGCTTAAGAATTTCTGATGACTTAAGTGTTTCTTTCAAAAAATTCGATTCAATATAAGAAGAAACAAACACATAGGTATCCAAGTTTTTGCCACTGAACCTCATGTTTTTAACAGTTTGAAAATTCTCACCAAAATACAGCAAAGAGATATCCCTTATGAAAAATCTGGAAACCGAAAGAACAGAGTTCAGACAGCCTGTAACTCAGAAGCGGAGCAGTAAGTCCTAGGGTTCAACATGGCAGTTTTATACGCTTCGCCAGATGAGTAGTTGTTCAATTCATGATCAAGTGTAAATACCTTAAATCTATTCCAGTTGTTGATAATAAATGAACAGCCTGTCAAACAATAATACTGGATTGTACACAACAAATAAGAAATTGAACTGAAGAGACAGAAGCCATCACCATTTTTGGGACAACTTGGCAAGGGATGTATCATACCTAAAATTCAACAGCTCGTATACTTGGGTCATTGTTTAGAACAACATATTAATCAACATTAACAATTGAAAATAATTACCTCTAATGGTAGTTCATAAAATAAACGTGGCACTTAACCTAAAATAGTAAACACAACATTTAAACAAACATCTAAACAATCAACATTAACAACTGAAAACCATAAAAATGCATATTAAACCAATTCAATTTAGAATTACTGTAAAAAAAAATTATAACATGAAACCTCTGACCATAAAAAAAATCAGAAATTCTGGAAGATAAATGACACAGTTTAATCTAAAACCAGAAACAATACAGAAGAATCAAATGAATACATGTAAAGGTCAAAAGGAAAAAAGAATAATAAATGTGACGCTGCCTTAAACCAAAACTGAAATTACAATTGACTACACACAAATCAGAAATTTTTAAGCTGAAAAAAAAACAACAAAATTAAATCTAAACCCATAAATGGTTTGGAATAATCATTCAAAATATAAGCAAAAAAAAGTGTATATTAAACGAATTTAATTTAGTTATTGAAAAAATACATAATAGGCTTAACTAGAAAACCAATGCTACTTCCAACTGTTATCTACTGTTATCAAATTAGTGTTGCCAAACGGAAAAATAAAATTTAGAAAAAACATTTTCTTAGGATGATTTTTTTTCGAAAAACAACTGTAATTCCTCCACTAAGAGTTAAAAAAAACGAATAAATACAACCATGAATAAGTATATTTACTATAAAATGTGTTGAAATTCCCCCCAAAACAGCTCGAAACATTAATTTTCGCAAAGTTATGACTTGGCATGGCTGATGACGTCATATCTCCATTTAACTGAAAAATCGCATAAAAATTGAATTTCAAAATCATCTAAAGTGAATTTCGAAAAAAACTTTTCGAGGTTAATAGCATAACGACCTATAGCTTCTACATGCCAAGTTTCAAATTTCTAGTTCCTGAATTTGGCCGGAACAGCTGAAACACACAAACTTTTCTCCGATTAGTACAGATTTAGCTGAAAAATCGCTTAAAAATAGAATTTTAAAAATATCTAAAGCGAATTTCGAAAAAAACTTTTCGAGGTTAATATCATAACAACCTATAGCTTCTACATGCCAAGTTTCATACTTCTGTATTGGTTAATTTCGCCGGAACAGCTGAAACACACACACACAAACTCTTTCTTTTATTAGTATAGATTAATCGTTTTAATTCAAAACTTTTCATATCTATATGTACAGTAGAAAAATGACTCACACACACTCACTTTTACTTCCTCACCGTAAGATCTCTGGATATATTAGATCGACGAACTTGAAATTTAGCAGGCATCTTCTTTTTATTAAGTAGGGATCCGTTAAGAATATAATTTGAGTAAACTGACTTCCAAAGAAGGCTGTGGGCGTGTTATAGAATTTTTTTTTTCCATTTTTTTCTACAGACCTGATGTTTGGCAAGTTTTTTTGATGAGTACAGTTCCGCTAAGAATGGTTATCCTAGTAACCAATTCCGAAGGGCACGTAAGGGATAAATATACTTTCGATTTATAAATTCCAAATCTTGTTCTTTTTGGATAAAATGGCGAAGTATATGAAAATATTTTCTGTACCAACAAAATTTAATAATAGGATTCAAATATCAATAATTTAATAAGAATAAATAGCTTTAAGAAGCCCAGTGGCTGAGTGGTTAGTGCATCGAGCTTCCACACCACAGGTTCGAGGTTCAAACTCCGAGCTGGGCAAGGTTGACTCAGCCTTTGATCTCTTCAGTGAGTTGATAAAAGAAGTACCAAGCTTTCTTGGGAGTTTAACACTGGGGGTTTTACGTCAGGCTGACCACTTGACCGGAATATCTGATCAGGGCACAAGGTCGCGTATACTGAGTTGGGCGCAGTGGGCCTTGGCTCTCATGGGTGGCTGTTGCGCCGTTGAGTTAAGTTAAGTAATAATTTTACAACATTATGAAATATCCAGCAAAGTGGATTGGTAATAGCTATTTAAAGTATGTAATAAAAAAGCTTAAAACAAACAGTTTGCTTTCTTAGAATTTAACGGTTTTGATACATTTATAACTGAAATAAAGGTTAGCATTTTTTTAAAACAGAATCGTGACAAATTAAATGATTTCGAAAGACAGATAAAAGTAATAAATTTATTCTATTATCTGGAATTGAAAAAGCTTATATATATATATATATATATATATATATATGTTACTTTTCATAAACATCGGTTACAAAAAACGTCAAAATTTGAATTTTATCCGGTTGAGAAATAAAAAAAATGACAGCAAACAAATATTTTGTGAGATAATCTTAATAATGTATTGTAAAAATTTTATACACTACTTAGCAGAATAAGCTTAAAAATGTTTATGTTAAAATTGTTTTTCATGAATGCCAAATAAATTGAGTCTCGAAGCATTTTGAATGTAGTAAACTCTTATAAAAATACCATTTGTCTGTTTTTCTTATTTTCTTATTTGGCATCCTAACATCGTTGCCATATGGCATTTCCTTTTGAAGATTCAGTTGGAGGTTAAGGCTAAGCTTATTTCAAACTTATCCCTTCCTTTGATATTTCCATTTTATTGGAAAGTCTATAACTCCGATTTTATGCGGTCAGAAATAATAATGACGTATCCCAAAAGGAAAAAAAAAAGAATGAAGAAAGAAATTTCCATTGAAAGGACTGCAAATGTCAGAATTTCTATTACTTTATATCAAGTCTCAGTGGATATTTTAAAGTCAAGGGTTGTGTTAAAGGGATTTTTTTCAATCTGTTTTTTTTTTACTTAAAAATATGAATAAATAGGTAAAAAAGGAGTTAGGCATTCCATTTTAAGTAATTTTCATTTTAACTTTCTATTATTAAGCTGGTTTTTTAAAAGAAATTGCTCTCTTCTGATATTATTTTTTCTATAAATTTTTATGAAATTCCATTAGATAAGAAATGTAAAGTGCAATTTTTTTATATTTTAATATCTTTTCTGTAAATAAAATGTGTAGAAAATCGATGGTAATGAATACTTGAAACTGACAAAAGGAAATAAAAGAAATTACGAAAATCTTTAACTTTTAGCACATACAACCAAGTACACCAGCCGCCCATCCGGTACAGTGGTCAGTGAAGCTGACTGCGGTGCCGTAGGGACTGGGTTCGAATCCCGGAGAAGGCATGGGTGTTTGTGTTGTAATCCTTTCTTCTGTCTGTGTTGTATGCCCCGTGTTATACATTGCGTGGTGCACAGGGTTTATAAATGTTAAAAAAAAATACACCGGCTGAGTGGCATGGTGGGTTAAGCACTGACCTTGTACGCCCATGTTTGTGGCTTCGACCCCGGCTCAAATCGATCGATTTCATGATGCAGAAAAATTTGTCCCTGTTATATGATTATGCAGCATGTTAAAGATGCCTATTTTGCTTGGGGGCTCACAGCAATGTTTTGATCTATTTAGCATCATCAGAACTCAAGTGGTTCCCTCTGCAGAGGAAACTGGGTGCCAAAATTACATCGGGCAAATGGTATCGACCTATATGGGGCCACAATAGCAAATGTTAACCACTGCCGGAAAATGTACTAGATCTGTAAAGGTAATTTCAAATCAGCAGGCCTATATATATATAATTGAAAGGAAAAAAAAAATCTTTAACCTTTTCGTGACTACGTACTAATCCATGAAAAACATTGTAGGGATTGTTACATATGCATCCACCCCAAATGTCACCTGCAGCTGAAAGATTCACTGGTGAATCACGTTTCGTATTTGTTCTTCAGGATTGGTCGCCTCCTCGGAAAAATTCATTGAACGTCCTACCGTCTTATAACGGGCTTGGGGGTACTGGTACGTATATGACACACCCCTTGTGAAAGGATTAAGCAATATTCTCAGCACACGCACAGTATATTGCAAAAATACTTCTGTGAATCATATGAAAATAATTGACTGTTATTTTTTTATAAATAGGGCAGATTTTTTTGCAAGTATAATTACCTTTTTTAGAATGCAAAATTCTCGTTATTTATAAATTAATGCATATTTGTTTTCCTCAAATATTTTGCTTTAAAATCATTTCTGTTGTGGGTTAAGAATCGTTTGCATTCTATGTGTTACTAAAATTTGCAGAAAGAAATTAAAATTTGCTAATTGGGGATGAAAATACAACTGGATAAAATACAATTTTTTGAAGATTTAAATTGCATACTTAATATACCTTGTTTTAATTCAAGTTTTTGTAATTTATAGAGATAATAGGTCTTCCCTTCGAAGAAGTATTCGTATTTTAATTTTTGATTCGAACTGCTTAACAATTTTGTCGAGTTAGCAATATATATAAGATGTTCTAATAATTATGAAAATGATTTAAAATCCCTGAACTTCATAATCTTAAACCGACTGTTTTTAGTCAGTTGAAAATGTGGTACGATTTTTGTAAAACAATGATAAATTTTTGGTAATAGTATTGATTAGTAGCTAGGGAAATGTATATTTATAACACCAAATAATATTTAATAAACTTTATAAAATATTTAAATCAAACAAACGAGACACTCACGTTGATATCAGATTAAACCTCTCAAAGATATTAAAATTCTCAATACTTTCCACGTAGAGAAACATAACAATGATGATCTCATGGAAATATCATGAGATTATGAAATATTCATGATTTCATGAACGTATGAAATAAAAAAGTAAAATTAAAAAAAAAAGGAATAATGAAATTTAAAATTTTTAGAAGAATGAAAATAATTCTTTTGCACATTCTGAGTCAATAAATTCAGCCTCTGTGCATTTTGGTCCGTGTTTCAAAGTAGTTAAATCGTAAGAATAATTTTCTCAACAAAATTTACGAAAAAGGAGAAATATGTCATTTTTTTGTGTAAAATATTTTTCACACACACACACACACACACACACACACACACACACACACACACACACACACACACACACACACACACACACACACACACACACACACACACACACACACACACACACACACACACACACACACGCACACGCACACGCACTCACGCACACGCACGCACGCACACACGCACACACAGACGAAATATTATTTAATTATGACTGTTTCGGAATTTAGTTGTAATAATTATTTCAATTTCAAAATCAGTCACCGAATAAGATAACATCCAAAAAGTAAAACCCTCATGAGATTCTTTCTTCATTTTCTGAAATTTCACCCCTATTGGTTAATTATGAGATACTTTTCCACTCTTGAACACCATTACTATTAAAGTGAACGATTTTCACAAGTATGCTATTAAACTTAATAATACAAGAAAATAATTTAAAATTATCACTGCTTACGGAATGAAATCTTGAATAAATGAAAAACAGTTATCTGCAGTATTTTTTGTCAAAAACTGCTGAATAAGTGTGATTAAAAATATGCTATATTTGTTATTTGTATTTCAATATACATATATCTATGAATTATTATATTAACAAGGCTGTCTATTATATAACAAAGCGATGATTGTTTTAAAAAACACAGAAAATCCCTGAGAAATTCTAAGATTTTCTTTCACATTTTTTGAGGATAGTGAACTGGATTGTATAAGTCTGAAATGAAGTGACAATTGCATCAATGGACTCATCTAGATTCTTCGCGTCTACAGAAAGTTCGACAAAAACTCAATTCTATGAAGATTATCTAGATTTGGGCACTCAATTGAAAGGGTGTAATGTTTGCATATAGAAGAAGAAACTGTGAAAATAGGCTACTGTGAGAGAGATTTCTACAGAACCGTCTGTGTATGTCTCTATTGCGCAATTATCCAAGTTTATTGGGCCCAAACTTCACATTTTATTGTAGAACAAGGCATATTTTCATATTCTTTACAGTATAATCATTATATTTGACGGAGGCTTTGGAAGGTATTGAAGTACACTGATGTCCAAAAGTTAAGCATAATTGATAATTATGTGAATAAAGAAGGAACTGTAAATCAGAATGGCAGGAAACGTGATATTCGAGTGTAAAATGGTTATAAAATAAGGAAGTAAATCAAAAGAATGATGATAATTAATTTTATTATCCAAAGTAGCAGTTTGAAAGAAAATTGAGCACAGCAAGGAATCACACTTTAAAGAAAAAATGAAAGAAAACATTAAATAAAATACTGATGCTGCAGTTTAATAAGGCGTGTGGTCACCTCTGACAGCCAGGCACACTGCACAGCGATTTACCATACTTGCTATGAGATGATGAATGAGTTGTGGCTCAAACGGTTCCAAGCTTTTAACAGAGCTCTCTTCAGTTCTGTAACGGAGCTCGGTGGGTACGAAAGGGCTGCAATTTGTCTTCCGAGCATATCTCATGCATGCTCGAATAGGATTTAAATCAGGGGAGTTTGCAGGCCACGACATGAGCTGGATGTTTTCCGTTTCAAGGAAATCATCAATCAGCACCGCTCAGTGACATGACGCATTATCATCCATGAATATGAAGTCAGGACCGACAGCACCTCGAAACAAGCGAGCATAAAGCTCAAGAACTTTATATCTGTATCTTTGAGAAGTCACACACCCCGTGTCAAGGAAATGGAGGTCTGTGCGGCCGTCCATCATGATGCCTGCCCATACCATTACTCCCCTTGATGGAAAATGATGTCTTTCCGTTATGTTTCTTGGTTCAAAACGTGTTCCACGTTCTCTCGATATCGTTACCCGCTGAGAATTACTACTCAGTCTAAACAGGGACTCGTCACTGAACATCACATTGGCCCACTCTCCCACACTCCAATGATGATGTTTCAAACTCCAGTTCAAACGAGCGCGTTTATGTGCTGACCTGAGGAGAATGCAAACTGCTGGTCTTCTAGCATACAGGCCTGCATGATTGATTCTCCTGTAAACAGTTTGTCTCGAAATTCGTATTCCTGTGGCTACTGTGAGCGCCGAATCCTGTGCTCTGGCAGTACTGCCCCTCTGACGTCGAGCACTTATTACCAGATATCGGTCTTGGCGAGGGATTGTGACTCTTGGTCGACCTGATAAGGGTTGTCGGGTAACATCTCCCGTTCTTTGAAACCTCTGCCACAGTCTTGTGATCCCAGACTGGTCCACATTCAGAATTCGAGATACTTCGGTTTGTGATCGTGAGGATTCCAGCATTCCAAAGATTCTTCCTTTCGTAAACATGTCCAATTGACGTCTTTGTGCCATCATTCACCTTGTTTGATGGTTAACAACGTTCCTTTGCACAACAGTTGCACGAAATTTGTCTGAGCTGCCTATGCTACGTGAATCGGTTTCTCCGCGTTCCGACATGCGCCGGTTTTTCGCGCAGGACGTAGTCGACTGAAAAGTTTTGCATAAACCCAATGTTTTTTCTTCACCCAGTTATTATCCGCAAGAAATTTGGAATAATTTTACGAATATTTACTCCATGTTTTTCGCATTTTACGATTTATGGTTAACTTTGAGACACCAGTGTACCTTCCGCACTCACCTGACATTAGTCCTTGTTATTAAAATTTTTCCTAAGTTCAATTCTAAGTTTTCTAAGTGCAATTTCTTTTCTTAAAGCTATTTTGAATTATCCGATTAACCGACGCAGCATCTGTGCATAGAGCAATAAATTTTTCCGTCACTGCCATCAACAGTCAATGGCGTCCTACGGTTTCCAATCATTTGGGAAAAAGTTACTAGATTTTGTTGAGGATTATATTGAAAGAATAAAATGTAGTTTTACCTGTAGGTTCATTGAAATATTTATATCTGTTTGCGACTACTTTTCTTACAATCCTCGTATTTAATTACTTTTTCTTAATTTTTTAAATTCGCGATATATAATATTTTTAAAATCACGGTCCTATATTTTTTCACTCTTCTGTGTTAGAAACAATGCTCATTATAAGAATTTATCATTTTCCTTGAATGTAGAAAACTGAAATCAGAAAACTTTTTCCCCAGGATTTTACAGCTTCTGAATTTCTGTTGGTAACATTATTTTAAAAAAATGATTGTTTTGCTTCTATCTTGTTTGAGTCCTTTTTATAAAAAAAAATGCTTAAATCGGAGACTTCATAGAAATTCACTTGCTTGTCGAACCATGCATGTTTTAGCATTAGAACAGAGTACAAAAAAATTTACATGGTTTCGTGATGTGTTTTCACTATTACCCTTTTGCCATTGTTGACAATTTCTATTTTATTAAACACAAGTTCCCAGTTAACCAAATATATCTCTTCAAATTAAGTTTTTATTTATTAAATTATTTCCTTCCATACTCAAATTAACAAATTTCTTAAGGATTACATATATACTTGTGAAAATAAACTGCTAAACCAGTGTTTCCAAAAGTGGTCTATACTGACCCCCAGAGGTCTATGATAACCTGCAAAGGGTCCACGTCGGCGAAAAAAATAATTTAGAGGTCCACGAGGTGTATCTCTGGGTTTACAATGGACTAAATTCATGACGGTCACATGATAATATAAACACGTGTTCTACATTGAATTCAAAACGGACAATAAACTAGCTCGTACTTTTTATTCTATTGGTAAAACTTAGGTAAAATTTCAAATTGCATTATTAGGTGAAGATGCTAAAAAGTTATAAAAAGAAATTTCTGCAAAAAGATTTTAAAATTAAAGGAAAAAAAGTCTTGTTTTATACATGTACTTTTAAATAAAGTGACAAATATAAATTTAAAAAAAAAAGTTTCTGCAAAAAGCGTAATTTGACAACAAAGAAGGGCATGAACTGATTTGCTGAAAAAAGATAATTGCATTTATCGTGACTATGACGTCACATGTGTTTTTGAACTTAATTGGCTAAAAACACGTGGTTTAAAATTATCATGTGATTATGACGTCACATGAATTTAGTCCATAGTAGCTCTCATTAAACCAGATCGTGGCTTTAATTTTAAAAGAAAATTTAATCAAGTGGAAACGAAATTTTACTTGTTTGACAGTTTTATTTACTAAGTTTAATGAGTTTGATTTGCAGTTAAAAGCATAAGTTTTATTGAAACAAGGAAAATCATTTCAGCGTTTCTTGACAGAGTTAAGCTAAAGGAGTATTATATTTAACGTCGCGAATTTTGCCAGTTTCTCAATTGGTCACAGATAATCTGCCGAATAAAAATGACTTTTTAACCTACATTAAACATTTAAATGCCTTTTTTTCAGATTTTAAAACTAGGTTTAAGAAAACCAAAACGTTTTTCACCTTCGGAAAATCGATTTTTTGATTTTTATCTTAAAAAAAAGTAAATTTAATGCTGATTCCAAAAATGTATAACATGTATAGGTTTAAAGCTTGATACCCGAGTAATTGCAGTTTTAAAATGTAAACAACAACTATGGCGGTTACAACAAATGTCTTTGTATCTGGAGAAAAGTATATCTGGAAACATTCCCTCACAGAACCAGTTCTTGTCATGATTAAAAACATAATTACAAACATATACATATTTTTTTTAACCATGTATTTAGAAACTTAATGGCAAAAGAACTTTTACTAAAATGTTTGCATGATCGTACCCAGAACCCAAATGAAAGCTTCAATAACTGTGTATGGAATCAAGTTCCAAAAAAAAAAAAACATAATTGTGAGCCAAAAAAAAAAAAAAAATTGCAAATCGCGATGTAATGAAGCAGTGATATGCTTTAATGAAAATGCACATGCAGGAACAAAATTATTAAGAGCACTAAAAATAAATCTAGGAATAAACACTTGTGAAGGTCTTCGAAAAATTGACAAAGTTAGAATTTGTGAAACCGAGATGACAATTTCAAAAGCCAGCAAAGAAGCCAAGACTATTGAAAGACAAAATAAAACGGAAGAAAGATGCCTTAGAAGTGTTCATGCAAGATGAATACAAATCTGGAATATTTTCAATATGAAATTTTAGTAAGCTGTACCATTTTATTTAGTTTTTTTTCATATTACTCAAAAGTGTTTTTCTAGTTTTTAGGTACATCCGTAGAAAACGCTATCTATTATAATTTGGTGAAATTTGGTATGAGCTTTTGTATAGTAATAATGTATTAATGCTACTAATTTAATTCCTGAAATGTTAGTATTTTTATTTTTAATGCCAATTCCCCCCCCCCCCCCAAATTGCCATTTTTATCAAAATCTTAAAAAATCGAGATTCAAAAATTTTAAAAATATTTCTAAGCAATGAAACAAAAAAACAAAAACAAATGCAAAACTAGAGCTTTTAAATAAAGGTACAATTTTGTAACTAAAACTGCATAATTTATTGTTTTATATGTTATAAAATGAAAACTACAGGTACCTAATCAACACCATGCATACGAAAGTGCCTTTTTAAGTGTACTTTTTCAAATCCTTATATTTCTAAGAATACTGTACATATTTAAAAATTTTATGTTATAGTATATTAAAAAAAGTATGTAGATTGTGTGACACAATTTTTTTTGTTTATGTAGTCTTTTTGTTTTTGAAAATACTGCTCCTTCGAAAATCGAAATTTTGCTTGTTTTACGTCATCGGAACGACCCGGTTCCCTTAAAAATATTTTATTATTGCCATATATATATACTTTAAACTTATAAAAATACTTTGGTATTACTATATATATATATATATATTCATATATATGGTAATACCACAGTAAAAGTAATAAATTCTCTTATATGATCATATAAAAAAATGTCGTGTTACAAGAGGAACAGATCAGAACAGGCACTTACGAAGATTTTAAAGATAAGCTTAGAAAAAGTCACCAATTTTGGATTTAAAAAGTTATACTTGTTATTTATCCCGAATTATGGAATATCTTGAGAAATTTTTTAATTGGTTTTGCTAGGAGGTGTTTGAGCGCAGTTGCCGAACTCCTCCCCCTCCAAAAAATAGATTCTGCTAACCAAAAAGGATTAGAGTTAAACCTGACAAAATATTGATACTAAATGTTGAAAAATTGTTGTTGAAGCTCCAGATACATTCCTCCTATTTAAAGCATTTATTTGTTGCTCAGTTATTTACGTATTAGTTCAATTTTAATTCAATTAACCAACATGTGTTTCTTAAGTTTTAAACACTATACTTCACTACAGTTAGAAATTTAAATCTTTTAAAGTAGTTTTCTATATCAATTGTGAAAAAGACATTTAAGTTGATAAATTTGCAAAAATTAAATATTAGGTAAGCAATGACGGCAATAATTGACGGCCCAAATATTCGGCAAACCGAAAAACATGACAAAGGGATTATTTTTGGGTCAGTTTTTCCTTCAAAGATTGCGTAGATGCTCATGATATACATAAATCTATTATAGAGATATTGTTTATTTTATATTGGCCAAAAAACACTACACTTATAAGAAAAAATGTTATTTGTAGAGTGATATCCTGTTGATTATATGACATTAAATTGATTTTATTTTTAACTTATAAAATATTTAGCTATTTTTTATTTGTATAGAAATTTTTCAAATCGATATCGCCTAAGAAGTTGCTTTTAATGCGAAGAGCCCACACTACCTTTTTAATTACTTTTTATACAGTAACGACTTAAAATATTGTACGAAACTTCCATGTAATACAATGTATATTTTTTTTATGAAAAATAGTTTAGTTAATAGACTTTTACATATTTATACTCAAGATATTTAAATTGAATGCAATTGAGATATTATACACACTGGGATTTTCTGCCCTAGCTTCGAAAAGTTTTTTTTTTACTTTTTCAGATGTTAGACTTAAGGATTAAATTAGTTTAAAATACTGATAAATTTGTTAAAATGTGACTATTTTTGAGAAAATAAAATTCAAGAAGTATTTTTATTACATGGGCTCTATTTCGAGGATGGCAGATACATTTTATGGTCCAAAAATTATTTCTAAAAACATTATACCAAATGAAATTTGGAAAACTATTTTTAAGTATTTTTCTTTATCGGATACTTTTTAAAAATATCAGTAATCACATCAACTATCATTTTATTTTCCTGTGAAATGCAGAGATTTTGTACGAAATAGAGAGAAAAAATAGTTAATACATTGTCTTTATTCTTAAATATTTATTATTTTGTTATACAAAGTAATTTAAGTGAATCCTTAAAGATGTGAATAAATAATAAATTTAATTAGATCAGGAAAGTAACAAGTTTCCATTTATATTCCACAACGGATTATGAAATTAATTAATCAGATGATTGCATTTGTGATGTTAATCCTGGGTAAATGTTTTTTAATTTCTTTTCTAGTATTTGTTTAATTTAGCGACATAGGAAGAGAGATTTTCTAGGCAAACATTTTTAAAAGTGTAAGGAAGAATTGATAACTTATCTTTTAATTATCTACATTTGCCCATTTTCCAGTTTAAAAGTATGCTTTTATTATTTTTTTACCATAAATTAATCTTTTCATCTAATTATTACATATTTTCATTTGCTCAATTTTTCAGTACTTTTTAATTACATTAAAATATTGAATAGCTTAGCGTAATTTAGAAAGATGGAAGAACTTCATCCAACTATATAATCTAATTAAGATATAAATATATTTTAAGGGAAACAATTTCTTTCTTGCTTCATCGAACACTAGTACTTTTTAAATCTGTATTTTGGTGAATTCTATTTTTAATTCAAAGAATTATACCGGAGAGTTTAAGCTGTATTCATATTGAGATCTAATGAACTAAATATAGGGGAGATTTGGTAAAAGAGGGCATAAAAACACATAATAGAAAAAATACTACAATAAAACACTTTCCATTTTTCCGAAACAATATATTTCAAACTTAAGAGTTGGGTTTTTTAATGGTATATGGGTAAACTTCTAACGTTTGTTGCTCTGCGTATAAAGAAGCTCCAAAACAAGTTCTGTAATTGCCCATATTTGCCTTATATTGTATGTAATATGGGCACAATTGATGGAAGTATGGGCAAGTTGTATTATAAAAAAGATAATAGAAACTGTCATTTACTGTCTGTGTCTACATTTACCTTTTCAAAACAGAAATGCATTTTTGTATAAGTTACATGTTTGGAAAATGGTAAGAAGTAAATTTAAACTTTTGTTACTGAACAAATTGTATCACGAAAAATGTCCAAGTTTTATTTACAAATTAAAAATAATTAAATGGTAAAAGCAGGGAAACTATTAAATTAACGTACTTGTATCATACGCTACATCCATTACAATAGAAGGAGTCATCATCTAACTCGATATATTCCTTCTGAAATCAGGATGAACAAGAGCCACGACATTGAACCTATCTCTATCCTTGATTTTCATCGTAATAGTTAGCACCACAAACAGGACAAATGTAGGATCTTTTTGTTTGCTGGCACTTGGTGTTGCTCTGTGTTTTGCGCCAACACCTTCTCTACGATCTATGTTGGCAACTTTCTACTTCGTAGAAACCAGAACTTCTGCACTTATCAGTTCTCTTGTAACGCTTTTTCGTCTTCTACAATTTCCACAGAATGTTCTACGTTTTGGAATTGGACTTAGCTCCTCCAAAATTGATGCTACGTACTGCGAGAATTCAGTAGTGATAGAAGATGAGCCCCTGTACTGCAGTAATTTGGCCGTTATTATAGAGAACAGGTTTACGGAAGAAGATGACTCAAAAGAAGTGTTGGATGAGAGGAAAATCTGGAAATAGGGTTGGAAAGCACTACTTCATCAAATTGCGGTGTTAACCATGTTCCCTTTAATCACATACTGACTGTATTTGCTCACAAATGACGTTATTCAATAATTGGCATTACTGCTGTCGAAGGGAGAAAGAACGAAACCACCCGTTCCCGTCAATTGATACTAAAGTCACAAACGATTGCAGCCATTTATAGGTTTCATGTAAAATTAATTAATTTTACATTTTAAATCTTAAGTAAGATAACTAAATTATAACAAGAACCCAAATTTGAAGTATCAGGTACCAATACTTACATTAGAATCGGTCTGTTTGCACTTTTGCTTGAACCGCACTACAACACAAACAAAACTAACACTATGTTTTTTGAGTGTTGCCAACACCACAATACGAATGCTCCAACTCAAAACCATTATGTGTATTATGAGTGTTTGTTTAAATGTACCCAATTACCTAAGAGCTATGTTCTGTTGTTGTTTCTAATGCCACCTGTCTGACAGTGTCAGATCGAGGCCCACGAAATTTATGTTGGTAAGGGTCTAGGTGTACGCCTGTCATTAGCTTTTAGCTTTGAGCACCGTGCAGGTGACAGTACGATTTAGTTCGGTTCATACACGATAGATGGCGACACCACCTATCTCCACCTCCACAACTTAGGCATGGAACCGGAGGGGAGGGAATATTCTCCAGCCTCCTGCACCCGTGATTTTGCTGCTACGACCGCTCACAAGACTTTTGGACCCACGGATTTAACGAGCACGTACTCCGTTTGTACTCGGTGGGTATTTGGTGACATCGGGCATCGAACCCAGGCCTTCCGTTCTGGCGTCCAATGCTCTAACTACTAGGCTACCCACGACCCTAGAGCCTTTAGTTACCAATTTTACCCTATAGTTAGAAAATAGAGTTTTAAAGACAGTCTAATAAATGTACACAGTTTTATTAATCTTAATTTAATGACCTTCATATAAGCTTGTTGTTTTCGTTACTTATTAGATAACATATATTGTAATCAATGTAAGGTTTTGAAGATTATTCATAATTCATTAATAGTACAATAGCTAGTGCGACATAAGGTCATATTACGCAGACACTGCTGATTCTATATTCTTAAACGGTACGTAAATAAGTAGGATGTTGTTGAGTAAATTCTCAGAGTAAAATTACTACCTAATGATCATTCACGTCACACTAATGAAACTCGAGAATCCTATTTACTATTGTCTACTTAAAATACATCTAAAACGAAGCAAATTAGTTCTTAATTTTTAAATCACAAGCAATTTTTAAAAATATTAAATAACATATTTACTTATTTTTAAAAAATATAATTGCAGAAGTATTTCCACAAATTTGATTTAGATGCTCGGTACTTGTATATTGTAGCATTTATTTTCTAATATAAAATATATTTTAGAAAACCTGTAATAAAACCCGAAAAATATTTACAGCTTGATGAATGAAATTCTGAAAAAATTATTTGTAAAATTAATCTAAATATGAATATGCAGCCCAAAAAAGATCTTGTCTATATTATTTACTCTCTACAGTGCATTGTATTATAACTGAATATTAAACCTTTGTTTTTTTAAACTAAGTTAGGGTTAGTTGATTATATAGTTATATATATAGTTATAATACTTATAATCATTAAGAAATACAAATACTTATGAGAGGGATTTTCCTATGGTAATTTGAAATTTATGGTAATTTGTTTGACATAGGTCACATTACAGATGAACTCTAGATCCCCTGTGTTGATGATGGAATAGTAACAACATTTAAAAGTATTTTAATTGTAATTACTTTTTGAAGTTGATAATATTTCTGAAATACATTAAAACAAAGTTAAGAAAGAGCAGTAAAATATGACTATTAAAATATGAAACTATTAAATATTTCTTATCAGAGCTAATAAAAAAATAAATAATATTATTTCCTAATAAATATAAAAGAAAATATAAGAATCATGTACCACAAGAATATAATACAACATTATTCTTATACTTATTTTAGAATAATGAAATAATTGATCAAATATGTTAAACATATCAATGAAAAATTATTAAAAGTTTTTTTTGTGATTCTTTTTATTTTTAATTTTACTATATTTTGATCCGTTCTCCTTTAGATCCAAAGCACTTAACTTACATGTACGTGCATAGTTTAACATTATTCAAAATTAGCATTTTAAGTTATGCATTTTTAACTAAAAATAAATTACAGTTTAAAAAACTATAAAACATCTTTTTATAGTTAATCGAACAAAGTTGTAACTTAATGTTTTAGTCGCCAATCTGGAAATAATTGCCAGATGCTGGATGGAATCTGAAAATGGGAAATCATTATCCTGATGATCCTGATAAAGAGAATAGAACAAAATTATAAAGTTATTTTTTTGTCATAGGTTCTGTACAAGTGAGCAAAATTTCGAATTAATCTGACCTTTTAAAGTGGGCAAAAATAAGTTTAAAGATTCCGTTACATACAAGTGAAGTTTGTAAAAGGGTGTTGATAAAAGCTTTTCTTTATAATGTAATTTATTATTATTTTTTTTTCATAAAAAATTGTATTGATATTTAGAAATTTATTCTTAAGAATGTATGTGTTAATATTAAAAGATATTATTTCCCTTGAAAATATAAAGAACATTTGCTGATTTATAACCAGTTTAATAAATAAAAAAAAGTAATTTTTTTTCAAAATAATGGTTTGTGCTTAAAGAACTAGTGATTTTCGTCACTGGTACATTAATGAATCAAATACTTTTCTCTTCTTTTATTGTACTATTACTTTTTCTTTAAAAAAAGGATCGTTCATAGAAAATTAACGTTCAAACTTCTTTTTAAAAAATATTTTGAAACAGGGTCGAGGAAAATGTATACGCTGTTTGACTTTTCTCTCTTCGATATTTGAATATACAAATGCATTCATATTATTTTGAAACAAAAAAAAGACCAACATTTTAAAGGGGTCTCAATTCACATTTAGTTCAATAAAAAAAAGGGAACGAAATATTTATGTTTTAAACGCAAACCGTTTTCCTTTTTTTTCTCGTTTCATTATGATTTTTGAAACGGAAATGCGTCTCTATGCGTGGGATATTTTGTTCAGCAGAGCGTGAAAAGGACGGATAGGAATTCTATGGTCTATAGGATGGAAACAAGATTTTTCTTTACTCTTTCATAATGCAATAGCAATATCCTTCGTTTCCCCTTTTTCTACTGAATTGTATATATTTCTTTCCTTCTCAGAGAAAAATACTGGCTACTCTTTGAACGCTTTTGGTGAGAAATGTTAGCTCTATAAATTCATACTAGAAGTTTCAATTTCCCTTTTTTTCTATAGAGAATAGTAAAAACTGTGAGAAGGAACTATTGGATGAAAATCTAATTCAGCGACGGGCGAAAAAACCCTACTTCCCATGCATTTATTTACAATTTTCATGTTTGTATTTCTTACTTTTTCATATTTCATTTTTTTCTAAGAGTTTTCTGTGGGGATTTTTTCTTCGCGATGTGCTTTCTGTTTGTGGTAACGCGAAAGAAACAGAAAGATAGATTCTCAATAAACAATCAATAACGATACAAATAAAAACTCTGTCGATATTTATTATTGACTATCTGAAGAAACATTCGAGAAACATTGTACAAGCTGAATCCTGAGAAGAAATTCACAGAATAAGTTGATGTTTACGATGAGTAAGATTTATACATTTTTAAATATTAACATATATGTGTGTGTGTGTTTTTCTATTTTGAAAGTCAATAAATCCAACGTTTGTTAAAAAATACCTCAAACTATATTTCGTTTTGGGTTAATTTTTTGTTAAGTAGTAATAATTAGCATTTTCTGAGTTTTCTTTAAGATATAGTTAATATTTTTATCATCAAATACCCACATGATGAAAGGCCTATTGTCACATGCAGCTAATCATAGGCTTTTGTTAATGTAATGTTTTTTAAACAATTGTGATAATCGAATTGGGTGTATAACTCTATTGAAAAATATTTCATACAATAATATATTTCTCATTAACATGTAAACACTCTTCTTCCAACATAAGTTAAGGAGCTTTTAATGAACATCTTGTATTGATTGTAATGATTCTTTCTAATGATTACAAAGAATCATCTACCTGTTACTTGTAGCTACTTTCATTTGTGTTTCGATTCATTAAGTACTTTTTACTTATTACTAATCGTTACTAAAATATGTTCCAGATAAAATTAAAGGATCAATAAATTTTGATTTTAAATAAATGTATTGATTTATCGATTGTTATTACAATAATTTGCATATAAGTAATATATATATATATATATATATATAACAATTTTAATTAACAATATATTTATAAGATTCATATAAATGTTGATGTGGTTTCTTATACCACCTGATCTCGACTGTGTCAGATCCAGGCCCACGAAATTCATCATGGCAAGGGGCTGCATGTACGCCTGTCGTTGGCCGTAGCCTTGAGAACCATACAGGTGACAGTACGATTTAGCTCGGTTCCACCCCAATTTTGAGGAGAACACCCTGGGGAGGGGAGGGGTCTCCCACCTCTCTTCCCCATCCACCAACCTCACGAGAGAACTTGCGGCTCTACGGCTTGTTAAAACCCCAGTTCATCAACCCTTTGGTGATGATTCTTTACACCAGAAAATTGTTGTAGCCCTCCCCTTGTTTTTGTAAAAAAGTGTTTCGCTTATTAGATGTATGAAACCCTTTGAAGCGAGTGGCTGGTGCTATAACCAGCTCAACAATTGGTAATTAATGGATCATTAAAGTTATTTTGTTTTTAACTTTAATTTGAGTTATTACTGGAGAAGAATTTGACTATTGACTAATTAAAACGAACCTGCAAAAAACCGAAGAAATCCTGATTTTATACGGCTATTTAGAGTACCCCATGCCGCACAAAGGCACTATACATTTACAAACATCAATGCCTTCACCGGGATTCAAACCCAGGCCCTACGGCACAACAGTCAGCATCGCTAACCACTATACCGGATGGGCGACAATTGATATAAATAATGACTACATGGTATATGTGTAATATGAATAGATCTCAGGGTCCAATTCATGAATCTAAACGTACCTTATATAAATATTTTAATTTCTTATAAAAAATGTGTATATTAATTTTTATAAAAAATTTAATATATTATATTTAATTTTTTGCGCAATCTTAAAAAATAGAATAATTTAAATAACTTTCGTAGTAAACAATTGCAATTGGATAAAACTTATATTAATCTGAAGGGATCAACAGAAAAAATTATGATGTTAATGTATTAATTTACCTGATATAGAAACAACTTGATATACAAACACAGTTACAGTTAGAAATTATAGTTAATTAACTTCTAAAATTTCTGCTAGTGGAATCCTCTATTTTTCTTTCGTTATTCTGAATTCTCATCGTAAATTTCAATACATTCCAAATTTCATTATATTTTCCTAATATTGTTAAAGGAGTATTTCAGACATTAAACGCGAACATTTTTCTGCTTTTAATTGTTCAAAAGTTTATCACAATACACATTTTTCCAATTTAAAAAAAAGTGAAGTAAGTGCAATAAATACATGAAAAATATTACTTAAATTGAAAACAATTAAGTAAATAGTATGAGATTAGTAAACTACAAAAATTTTTGAGTGTATAATCTTTCAAAATTTCTAAAACTCAAAATTTTACCCTAGAATTTTCATCAAGAACTTCTTATATATTTCCAATTTTTTTTTGCCTTAAGGACTCCATTCAGCAGTTTTTAATTTTCAATAAATTAAATTTTAGTACTTTTTAAAATTTATTAATTTATAAAAATTACTTAATTAAAAATTAATAATTAAAAAAAATTACAAATAATTACAAATTTAAATTTTAGTAATTTTTAAATCTAATTACCACGTCATATTCTTTAAAAAAAAGGAGTAATATTATAAACTGGTTTTTGATCTGAAGTAATCTAGCATGTGCATATATCTTAAACCATATCCCAAATAGCTCTGAAATTAATAATGAAAGCAGAACAAAATCTGGAGAACTTCTGTTATTTTAAATCATTCTTTGCCAAATTCTACAAAAAATTCATTTTTTTCGTATTCAAGAATTCTTTTTCTAAAAATTAATTTACTATACTAAAGATCCAGATAATTAATTAATTTACGAGCCTATCATATTTGTGTTCTTATTGTACTATTAATGTTGAAAATAATTTTATCCATTTGCCATGAAAGCTGAAAGAAAAATTTTAAATTTTTCCCGTTTTAATTGACTACATCATCATTTTAATGTTTGTCTTAATATAAGAAAAAGTAACCAATTTAGTCAAAAAACTAAACAAGAGAATTTTTAAATTAAAGCTTATATTTTCTACAAAGTTAATAATTGTTTTTTTTACTACATTTTTTTTTTTTTTGTCTTCGTTCAAAGAGTAGATGTTTGTATTTACATTTTGATTCAAAGAAATAAAAATTTTCGTCGGTCAATTTAATTGAAACTTAATACTTAAAGTACCTTATTTTGAAAATGTTAAAGTTTCCTGACTAAAATAACGTTACAAAATGCAACAGGGAATTGGAACATATTTTAAAACTGGGGAATATTTTGAAAGTTTTAATGTTACATTAGCCAAGTGCTTCTCAAAATTTAAGTATTTTCGACCAAATATTCAATCATATAATTTTCATTACACCTTCTTCCATACAATAACAATGTGTGTGTATCGAATTAAATAATACTGTACTCTGAAGGTACTGTACTGAAGGTAAACCTACAGTACAGTTTTAACCTATTAAATGGCACGGAGATGTATAAATGTCTCTCTCGGCCATAGTGATAATTGTGCCCCGGACGTATACATACGTCTTTCCGAAGTACGATCTTTTCTGTGCACTGCTATCCATAAAATTATTCCGAAGACTTTGGGATGCAATAAAATGACCTTGACAGAGTGTTTGGAAAGATTTACTTATTTCAGAGGGTTGCTTATTTATTCTTTTTCTGGCCCTCCTCCCAATACATTACATTCGCGCTCTTTGGTGGAAAATGGTGGCATTGGGGAGAGAATCGCGTAACCTTTAATCGCAAATTTAGGGATTAATTGTAAAACTTATAAATTATCAAGATAAGTGTAAATTTTTGTTTTTAATTTTATATATGACAAACCTATGGTGTCATTCATAATTATTACGAAGTTGTTCCTAACTTAGTATTGTTAAATTAATTATAAAATACATTGTGCAGTACTGATATATTTATAAGTGTATTATATCAGTGTATATATGCATTATATTTTTTATTATGTCAGAATGTGTTTTATTTGTTTACTTTCAGTTTATTAATAATTTTTAAATAGTCTTTTGTGTTCGACTTTTCAATACGCTCGCGCCCTCATTGTAGGATTATCATGCCTCCCCCTCCCTTAGAGGAGCACGACCCACAGTTTGAGAAACATTGCATTAGACTTATTTTTTGGCGATGAGAATTATTGTTTGAGAATAACAATTAATTCATGCAACCCAAATTAATATAATCTATCTAGTTATGAATTTACATAAAATGATAAAAAATATAAAATTCTATCAAGTTATTGGATTTTGAGGAAAATACTTTTTATCGAACATTTGAAATTTTTTCAGTATTTGTTGGACTCGAATCAATAACTGATTTAAGATTTCTTTTTAAAGGTGAAAGGGTGGTGGTGGTGGAGAATAATTAAAAAAAAGAAAAGTAAACCAAGAGGATATTAAAGAAAGAAAAGAGAAAAAATAGCCATGAAAGAATAAAAGAAAAAAAGAAAAGAGAGATTTTTAAAATAAAAACCCCATTTAAACGTGTGTATCTTTAAAACAAGATATTACTTTATCGAAAGGAAAAATTTATTGAGTTCATATATTTTATTGTTATTTCTCAAAAGAGATATTCATGATAAAAAAAAAATTAAACTCGTCATAAGGAACTCAGTATATTTTCCAAACATACCAACTTCATAAATATAATGCAATCTAAATGGTATGAGTTCCATTCTTTCTGATAGAAGTTGATAATCATAAAGACTTAGTCTTATTTTTACCATTTCTGCAGATTTTTTTGATGCTGAATCCATTCGAATTCTCTTCATATACACTACCCTATAAGAGAGTTACCTCAAGTCTCATTAGAACCACTGGCAACTGGTCATCGTGTTCGGTTAGTCTCCTTTCTTCGAAATCGAATCAAATATAAAGAAAATAAACAATGCTTTATCGTTACAGGAATGGGTTTTATGACATTATTTGAGTAACAAAGGGATGAAATACGTTCCTATAAGACCAGCTATAAAACATGAGCTAGTTGTTTCACCTTCCTCTCTCAAATGGTTCCCACGGGCGAATGTCATCTTCGAACGGCGAAGAATACTGGGTACTTCAGCTTCGAGCAGTGAGATAGAAACTGAAGAGAAGAAGTAAAACTGGAGCGGAAGTTTTTCTTTGTGGGTATGATTTACAAGAGTACCGCCTTCAGCATTTACGACCCTAAAGAGTCCAGACACGCCAACCTGGAGAAAGAGGGGAGAGTACTCTTACTGAAGTAGTTTTCCCTAAAAGTTGAGTTTTGTAGACGTACAAGTTTTAAAAACGTTTCTCTTTTGAAGAGGGTAGGCAGTAGCGGAATTTGTGATAGTATCTTATCAAAAATGTAACCAAATTATAGAAGTGAGTTATTGTTATTCTAAATAAAAATGTTTCATTGAATTCTAAGCAACTTAAGTACAAATGAAATAATGCTAGTTGACAAAGCTTTATGAATTATTTATTTAATTTCAAAGTATATATGAATAATTTACATTTTAAGAGAGCCATAAGAATATTTTAAGTGAATTATAAGTGCAGAAGAAAATGTGAAGCGAAAATAAACTTAGTCTTGAAATACATTCAATTAAAAAAAAATTTATTTTAAAAATATATATTTATAAGGTGTTTATATAGGCCAAAAATCTTTAGATGTACTTTGTATTTTTGTATTTGTACTATGGATAACATTATGAAATACAATTCTTGTAGTATCTCTTTTTTCTATGTTATGTAACATGGAATACACAATTCTATAAAAATAAAAAGTCAGAGTTTTACTTTGGAAATATCTTACGTTGTCATTTTGTGGATTGCATTAGTTATTTTTTCATCCCAATGCTTGCTTACACACAATCAACAATTCAAAATATTTCGGTTATAGCATTATATATGAACTTTAATATTCTTAACAACTGCAATATAGACTTAGATAATTCAGAACGTGTATATGTTTATGTGGAATATAATAGAAAAAATATCCCCAATAAAACTGTGAATTAGTGTATAACAAAAATATACGTCACAGAGAAACTACTCATAATTTAGAAGATTCAAATAAATTTCATTGATGTTAAAGAAGGTAATACTTAATTTTCCCATGTTATAGAAATCACCGCCAGGGACAGATTAAGGTAGTTGGAGGCCCCTGGTGGTAAAAGGTTTGAGGCCCATGGTCTCAAAAGCCGAAAAATTAAATAATGAAATAGTCGCTTACCTCAAAATAAATCTAAATTCTCAAAATAAAATGTATTGATAACAATAAAATTCAACGCTAAAGAAAATCTTAACTGTATATATAAAAAAATAATAACCTTACTGAAGAGCTTCAATTTTGTTATACAACTTAATTTCTCTTTGGAAAATTCATTAATATTTTTACCATATTTATTTTGGCAAAACAATTTGTTTTGTATATAAAATGGTCATGTTGTTCAATTTGTTTTTTCTTCGTCTAATATTGCGAAGTTTTATTAGTCAACAATATTTTTTTCTTGTTGTTGGGATTTTTTTCTATCAGTGTAAAATGTACCCGAGACTAATTAAGCACACGGCTGTGAACTGAAACTGAACTTGGTTTATTGAATAGTATTCATTTGTTCGAAATAGTATTCAGGCAAAAAATGCATGTGAAAATTTGTACAGATTGCAACAATGTAGATATACAAGAAAAAGATGCTAGGGCTGCTGCCCGACCCAAATACGAGGAAATCATCGGGGTTGCAATATTAGTTCAAGATCTTTTTCTTGCACGTTGAATTTATAAATGTAATCCATCAAGCTTAAAGCCCCTTATAGCATTGGAGGCTCCTGGCGGCCGCCAGGTCCGCCATCCGCTTAATCCCTCTGATCACAGCATTGGTATTTAAACTCGAACCTTTCCAAGACTTCTTTACAGTGTTATAAAATATATTAAATGATGTGTCAAAAATATATGAAAAATATTTCATAAGTTATAATTATATACCAATGAGGATTATTAAGCGTAGTATGTTTTGTGATAAATTTTTGCTAAAATAGACCTCATCACACTTCTATATGTGATTCGTATAATCGTCAAGCATTCATTGGAGAATTAAAAGACCCACACAAATTTATAGAACATGTTGCAGATTTTCACGTGTGCTTTACTCAACTAACTTCTAGAGGTATTTCCTAACATTATTTCCTATGGGAACGCTCTTTGAGAAGGAACCATAACATATGCATACAAGTAATACTATTTGTGTGAAACTATAGTGAATAAAGATGATTAGTTGTATAACTATGATATTATAAAATCACTAGTGATTTGCATGAGATATCGAGGAATATCAGTAATAATAGCAAAATGATAGCTGAAATTTCTGAAATTATTATTAATTTAACCAGGTAGAATTTAGGATTGGTTACGATTAATCTTTTTTTTTGTAGATCATCCAATATTAGCTGCGTGGAGCAGTACTTCTCAAATTGTAATGTTTACGACCCAATTTTCAATCATAATTTTCATGGCGCCTCCTTCCATATTATTCTTCCATGCATATTATTCTATAATAACGTGCTTTCTAGACGCTAAAGCTACAATACGACTTTAATTATAAACTGTATAAATTTTCAAGATAAGTATTAAATTTGCATATAATTTTGTATAAGTCGATGTGGGCATTAGTAATTATTATACTTGTTCTTAGTTAGTATTCTTAAAATAATTATCAAATTCATTAGGCAGTACTAATACATTTTAAGTATCTTAGATCATTGCAAATGTGTAGTTTTAATTATCTCAGAATTATTTGTTTGGTTCCTTTCGTAAATTAATAATTTTTTAAATATTTATTTTCGATTTAATATGCTCGTGCTCTCTATAGGATTATCACTCCTCCTTAGTGGTTGCGCCCTACAGTTTGAGAAACGTTGAAGTGGAGGCTTCACTTTAAGGTGATAATTTGCTCAAGAAAAGTTAAATATATAGAAAACTTTTCTGTTATTTTATGCTTAATTGGACCCTACGTTATCTGCGAATCCACCACACACACACACACACACAAACACACACACACACACACTACTGATCGGTGGTCGAATAATTATGTACTTTATCGCTTCTTCAGATTGTCTTTCATCTTTCATATTCTTAATTATCCATGGCAATGGGCTATTAAATATTTCACTGAGTATGAAAATAGAATTTTCAGGTAATTGAACAATGTCTCGTAAATATTTGTTACTTCTTGTACTAACATGTCAGGAATAAAAAAACATACCTTTGAACTTTAATGAATTTATTAGAACAAGTCTAGCAATACGGAGCATACGCTACTCAAGTGTTTCCCCTCATTCTTTGCTTAGCTTCGATCACTCACGATTTGCTGTCAAGACAAAGCTTTCTTTCTTTCGAAAAGTCTCATGCTATAGATTTCTAATTTTGGAAAAATTCCCCTTTAAATATTCATAGTTCAGATAGTCAAATATTTAAAATCTTAGAGTCTTTTTGATTAATCAGTAATTCAGTGTAAAGTTAAGGACAGTGCTACAATTTGGAAATAGTAACTATGAGGGAGACGGTGTGTATATATAAGAATCATTATTGTATGGTAATTTAGCTGTAAATATTTGTAACGTATTTTTTCCTTAATACATAACTTCAGTCAGTGTGACATTTAAGAAAAATAGCTAAAAATTTTACCCAACTTATCATTTATCTCTTCTCACATTTCAATTTATTCCCCAAAAGAAAATATTTTTAATAATCAATTTATTCCTAATTTAGTTAATTGTTTTATATATATAGCGACTAATTATCAATTTAAAAGTGGACAGACGAATAATTGTATAGATATTTTTGTTTCACTTGAACTAGAACATACATATAAAATTGTTTTAAAATAGAAATGCTATGAAAATTATTTAAAATTAATTTTTTGGTGAAAAATGAAGAAAAGTGATATATTTTCAAAACATTCTTCTTATATGGATAACTCTTTCGCAGTGATTATATTTTGCTTGTATATAACTAAAACTGAACAAGGACTTTTGAAATATATAATTTAGAAATAAATTTATTTATATTTTAACATATCAGAGTAGAGAATTTTTAACAAAACCAGGTTATTAATTCCTTTGATCATAACAGAAAATAATGTGAATTTTTCAAAATTCCTAGTTCAAGGTGTGCATAGATGTTTTATATATATATATATATATATATATAGGTATTGTTATTATAGAAGAATTTTTCATGAAAGGAGAATATTGTGAAATATGTCATCCTTTCTCAATTTTTTGCCAAAAAAATTGCACTTGAATATTTTTTTTGTAACATTCATAAAAATACTCATATGTTTATCAAATTGAATTTTAATTCAATAGATACTAAATGTCAAAAAGTATTCATTTATACCTTTTTCAAAATCATGGTTCCCAACGTGATGACCTTAAAAACAAATAAAAATCAACAAACTTTCACTTTGTAACTGGAATGTTTCACTGCGGTGTTTATATGATAACTTTTGAACTGGTATTTATTTTTATTTGGTAATGAATATTTAAATATTATTCATGAAAATTTATTCAGTTTAAAAAAGTATATAGCTCAATCATTACAACATACAAATAAGGAAAACAAAACCATGTTTCACAAATAATACAAACATGAAGAAACTGAATAAAAAACAATGAAAAAACTAAATTACATTTAAAAACAAATCTGAAGGGTGTTATTTATTCTGGTATTATAAAGAATAGAATACCCTATAAACGAAAAATGTGCCCTTTTTTAAAAACAATAGTTTCAACCCCACAATAGGCTGTATATATCAATACTAGACCCTATTTGAAAACACTTTGATTCGTAACAATCAATACCTCCTGTAATAACGTAAAATCATAACCTTCACAAAGATTGCAGGCGTCTTGAAATTAGTTCAATATCGGAAACGTAGAGAATTTCCATTTGTATGCTGTATAAAGTAACAAATGACTGAAAATCAGCTAAGCGCCAGAAATATCAAGGGGTATACTTAACTCTCTTACAAGACAGTTGGGTAATTCTTATTTCTTTAAAATATTCGCAAATGGAATTGATTGAAAATGATGCTATTACAAAATCGCCGTTAGCGTGGATGTTGCAATGTACTCATGCCACCATTAGCAGTAATGCGACACCGAAATTAACTAACCGTTAACAGTCTTGGATGTGTTTCGCCTGTCAATGTAACTAATCTTTCTTCTCCGACCTGTTATTTTTAATTACTCTCCCTGTAATGGAAATTAATGCTCTTTCTTTCTAGGTTCATTTCGCTTTTGTCACTTTTAAGTAGACAAGACATCTTTTGGGGATAAGATTTTTCTTCTGTTTTTTTCCTTGAATTTAATTTCCTACTCTTTAAAGTCTCATCATTTTTTTTTCAAAGCATTTTCTTAAAAAAAGAATGAGGGCACGGATAAATAATATAAATAAAGTAAAATAAATAATTAAAATATTGTTTTTTATATTCTGCCAAAACCGCTTCAAAATGATGCACGAGA